>BGPR01000005.1:0-51709 GCA_013235015.1 Araneus ventricosus
GTTCGTTTCATAGTGACTTCGAAGCTTTCGTTAACTTGCTTAAATCATACTCTCAACACAAAATTTAAAAAATTAATGAAATCAAGAAAAGAGTGTAAAATAAATTGTACGCACGATCTATTATCACAATCTATCTTCTCCTCTCGGAGTCTAGCTGGCCGAGTGGTTTAGAGCGTCAGCTTAGGGAGCGGTAGGTCGCGAGTTCTAATCCGAGGTTGTGTTCGTACTCTGTTTTTGCTATAGTTTGCAATGAGTTTGACGCGACAAACTTGCTGCAAGTTCGTCCCGTGGTGACTTCGTCGCTTCTGCAAATTTGTTTCAAGCTTGCACTCTTATCATGTCAAATTTGTTGCAAGCTTGCAGATTTGCAGAGTAAGATTGCTGCAACTTTTCTGCAAAATAAAATCGCTATCTGGGCAGTTTACATCCTACCCAGATAGTAAAGAAGGTTGCGGAAAGGTTGTCATTTCACTTTCCATAGGCTGTCATCGAAAGCATTTCCGCGCAAACCGTTTCAGAAACCATTGCCGCAAGGTTTACATAGGAAAGCTTTTTATGAACTACCTCACCTACAAGGTTTGAACGACAAGTCAGCGAAAGCATTTCCGCTCAAACAGTTTCAGAAACCATTCCCGTAATTCATTAACCAATCATTGACGTAGGAAAGCTTTTTATGAACCACCTGCCCTATCTTGTGTAGCCCCGTCCGATATAGTGGTTATTGCGTTTGCCTTCAAACTCCATGAACGCTGGTTCGATCCCCGGCTCGGAGAAATGTGAAGTTTTCTCACAATCTACAACGAAATCGTACAAGTAAGTTTAATTAAAAACTAGATTAATCAAAATAATTGAAATAATAATTAAGCTTTAATTAATTGACATTTCAGGTAACTCTAAGATGATGTTAGAAAATGGGTGTTGGACCCCTCTGTAGGAGTACGGCTTCGAAGGGGGGTTCTAAATTGTGCGCCAAAGGAAGACTCTTAACAACCTTCTGAAAGGCCTGAAACAAGCTTGTAATAAAAGTTTGGGGAAATCTCACTAAAAACTTAACAGAAAACCTTGTTTCTTCTTGACTAGCGAACTTTTCCGCTACCTTGCCGAAAGGTTCCACCCTTGTCATGGAAACCTTTGTGACAACCCTTTACCCTTGCTGACGACAAGGTTTCCAAAACCTTTTAGACAAGCTTTCTTTGCTATCTGGGTATGAGTTCCAAAGATTTATTCAGTGCAATGGTATAAAGCATAAAACTAGCTCACCATTCAAACCTTCGAGTAATTGTCAGGCTGAACGCTATGTTGCTACATTAAAACAATCGCTCAGGACTATGCAGAAATATGAAGGTAGCATATAACAGAAACTAAGTACATTCTTGTTACAGTACCGGAAGGCTCCAAATTCTACAACAACTCATAGTCCAGCTATGTTATTCTTAAAAAGAGAAATTCGTACGAGGATAGATTTACTCTTGCCTGAATTAAAATCGAGAGTACAAGATAGAATACGAAAAGGCATATTCGAATTCCGAGACAGGAAATTTGATATCGGAGATAAGGTAGCTGTGAGAATTTATAGAGCAGCTAACTCAAAATGGAAATTTGGTAAAATTGTAAATAGAGATGGTGCTCTCCATTACACTGTCGAGGTTCAAGGAACCTTAGTTAGACGACATGTGGACCAGATTTGTCCAGTGGGTGATGAAGTGCAAGAGAATGATTTCATTCCGAACGTACACCACAGATTTCTGGCTACTGATGTTCGAGGAAGCAACCAAAATCTTCAGCATGCTGTGAGTCTTCTTCTAAAATTATAAGCAGAAGCAAGGTCCCTCTTCCACATCTACACGGTGCCATAAACTGGATGTCCCAGCTCACGAGCTCACCTACCGTCAGGGTGTTCAACCATAGTTCTTCTGATGAGGAGTCCACTCAGTTCCAAGCAACCAGAACAAGGTTTCCTGACCGTTCCGGTAGGAATCGGATGTCCTCCAAAGAGACTTATGGGATGTTACTCTTACTGGGTTGGGTTCCATTGGTTACCAGTGACTCAGCGAACCCAACCTACTGGGTATCATCCAGAATGCGGCTCCATCATTTTGAGAAGGGAGGAGATGTGGTGTCTAAGAAACTCGTCGACACGTTAACTGTAACCGCAACCTGAATGGTGTGCGAGACCTGCCGAGAGTTAAGCTGATGACTGTGTCCGGACTGGTAGAACATTATGCAGAGGCCTGTTATTTAATGATATAATAATGATCTGTGTAATTATCTAAATGTACGTTTGCTGTGTAAGGTAATGAACGTCCCATAAAATATGTGTGTAATCAAACTGAGTTTTATTATTCAACGAACTCACAATTTAAAACAATAGACTGCTATTTCTCTCTTTCTTTCATCTAGGATAGATATTACCAGGCAACTACGGTTAATTTCGCAGTTTTTATGTTTCGCCGTCTCACATCAAATTTCATTTAATCTACCCATAATTTCTTAAAAAGCAGAAATTTTCTATTTCAGTAGTTCGTTTCTGTTCTGATACAGTGTTGAGTGAAACTGTAAGATTTATTCAGTACATATTTTAAATGTAACATCTTGGTTTTCAATTAGGTGTAAAATTTTCAAGAATTCAGTCACTACTACGGAATAATTTTACATAAGTATAGTTAAAGTCGAGACTATGAGGATTTCGCGGGCGCCAGAACACCATGTTTTTCATATGATTTTCTTTTTCAATGAGTATGCGCTGAAATAAACTTTTAATACAAAGCAGATTGAAAAAAAATGTGAAAATTATTTCAGCTGTACAACGCATCCTCCCTCCCCAAACATAAACTTTTTCGCAGAGCACAAAAAAGCAGGTTGCATAGAACTAATTTTTCAGTTTTGCAGAAACTTTTGCTTGCTCCAAATCTTCAGTTCTTAAAAAAAGAATTTCCAGTTGTTTTCTAAGCTCTGTAAGAAGCTAAAAGCCAAATCACACTGTGATGCTATTATACATAAATATGGGTTTGCAATTCAAGTTGAGAAACTTAAAAATTTTTTTGGAAAATAAAAAATAAATCTTCATTTTTGCTTGAAGGTTATTCCATGTGTGAGAAACATTTCAGTTTAATCTATTTACACTTATTCCGAAACGTTCGATTTAAAATATGCTGGTTGTAATACTTAAATATCTAGTCATTTTCACATAGGCTTTGGTAATGGATTTTTGGAGACTAATTTTATCCGACATTCTATTTTATTTTTTATATTATTATTAGTATTTATTTTAGTATTATTATTTTATTATTTTTATATTATTATTATTTATTTTTTCTAGTTATTTAATAAATATTTATTTAATTCTTTTTGTATTATTGAGAGCAAATTTAAATTTTTAAGAACGCCTAGTCCATTTTAAAATCCAGTAACGAGCCCTTCATTTATAAGAATATGAAATTTTATTTATAGTTTGTTTAATGGATATTTTAATAATTTCTACGAAAATACAGAAGTATTTACAAATTTATAAGGAACTTGTCATTAAGAACAAAGCATTTTTTTTACAGATTCACATTTTAGACTTGCTTGATTCGATAAATATATAACAAAAGACTACAGTTTCCATTTAAAGTTGTGAACAAGATTTTATTTAAAAAATATGATACTGTACTTTAATATGAAAGATGAAGTTGCAACTCTCTTAAAGGGCATGGTCTTCTAGTAGAAATGAATAATAATGTTTTCACAATTGTGTAGACTGGTATTTTTAACTTTCAAAATACTGTAATCCATCCTTGGTGAATATTACTTCTTTGAAGATAAAGAAAATTTGAAAGTGTTCTTAGTGCATAAATAATTACATGTCGCTTTCATAAATCGCTTAGACTTTTTCAAGGGAGTCCAGAATTACACTACTGGCCAAAATTATTGCAAGATTGGTAAAATGCGCAACATTTGGAGTTAATTTGAATACAATAGTTCGCAATCAGTTGTTTAGAATTGTGGGACGTCCAATCGTGGGAACTGACATTTTACGGTGAAGATTTTGTCACACGGACATTTAGGGGACCGTCCACAAATTTGACGAAGACAAAAATGATTAATTGCTCACGCCGTTTCACTGGAAGTTTATAATGTTTCGAAACTTACATCAATCGTTTTGCTTATTATGCGCTTCTTACATGCATTTTCATAAAAGTATCATGAATATTTGAGGATTGGAATGTTTTAAAGAAACCTTTATAGGTTTCTTTAATGCATCCCAATTTTTTCGCATTTGTTTGCTTATAACATGCAGAATTTTACTCCAAATTTTACGAAACTTACAGAATACTCGGCAATATGTTAGAGAAACATTGTTTTAAAATTCTAAGTAAATTGCTTAAATATTTGAGGAATTATGAGTATTTGTAGTAAATACTTTTTAAATGCGCATGCGCGAATCTTCAAGTAATAATTGTCGAATTGCAATTTTAATTATGTAATTAATTTATAATTTCGGAGGGGTACTCAGGATATTCAAATTTCATAAAATTCAATATTGCCGTTCAAAGATTCCAGTTTAAAAAGTATTGATTTGTGGAAAACCCCTCATCATTTTGTTTCTCTTAGAGAACAACAGAAACTCTGCTGGTTGCAATGCCTACAACTTTCTAAATCTTAATGGTATTCAACTGGAATTTTTTTATATAAGCTGCCTTAGAAGAAAATTTACGCTATGTTTCGCGCATGCGCAGTTAAAAGGTATTTACTACAAATACTTATATTTCCTCAAATAATCAATTTATTTACTTCGAATTTTAAAATAATGTCTCTCATACATATTGTCGAGTATTCTTTAAGTTTCGCAAAATTTGGCGTAAAACTCTGAATGTTATAAGCAAAAAACCTCCAAAAAATTTGGAATGCTTTAAAGAAACCTTTATATCTTCCCGAATATTCACATCATTTTTATGAACAAGCATGCAAGCAGCATGCATAAGAAATAAAACGATTGATGAAAGTTTCAAAACATTACCTGATTCCTGTGAGACGGAGTGAGCTCAGATCATTTTCTTCTTTATCAATTTATGGACGGTCCAAATGTCCTCCTGACAAAATCTTCGCTGTAAAATGTGAGTTAGCGAGATTCTCCACAACTGATTGTGAGCCATTGTATTCAAATTAACTCCAAATATTTCGCCTTTTACCAATCTTGCAATACTTTTGGCCAGTAGTGTATTTTTTATTATATACCTTAATGTTCTTGGCACAAAATTGATCATTACAGACAGATTGTTTGACAAGGTTTCAGTATGTAAATTATGAATATAGAAATGAGCGAAAATTATTTTTTAATTTAATTAGTAATAAAATATTATTGACTGTAAAAATATTTACACCATTTTATCAATAGCAAAAACCAGTTATTTAAATGAAGAGTAATAAATACATTTTTAAGAATTTATCATTTAGTTTAAATATTTATTTGAAGATATTTGGGATAAATATTTAATTTATATTCCTTATATTTAATGAAATTTTTGGCGAACTTTTTGTAAACAATGATTGTTGAAAAAAGTTTAGAAGGATTCAACATTATTCGTGGCATTAAGATTTTATTCCACGGAAAGTATAGCAATTAGCTTGAAGATTGTATCTAGATCTATCAATCAGTTTCTGAGTAGAATAGTAAACATGTCCTTTTTTACTCTCTTATATCCAAGCCAAATTTTCTTGTTAAATGTTATTAAATTCTAAGAAACCTATAAACTGGTTGCTCAGGACACATAAGTAATATGAGGATGGTTGAGTATCCCTAAATTCAATGTGTACCAATCCGGGACTCAAGACGGGTCTTCGTTGGAGTTGGACGTGCATACATCTACCATCAGAACAGCGTGGACCTTCAAAAGTAGGGAGACCGTAACCAGAGTTCATGATGTAGATTCAAATGATGATATTAAATTACCTCATATAAATCTACATCATCATTATGCTGTATCAATCAAATAAAAAACGAACCTTATAATTTAAGATTCAACCTATTTTTTCGTACACATGCAATTTTATATCTAAAAGAATAAAAAATCAAGCTCAATGAAATATTTCAAATTCCCCAAAGCCATGCAATCTTTAATAAGTAAAGGTTTATCAGTGAAAATATCGATACGAAATTTGTAAACAGTTTTCTGAAAAATCAAGATCAATGAAATATTTCAAAATCCTCAAAGACATGAAATCGATGATAACAAAAAGTTTATCAGTAAAAATATAGATAGGAAACTTGTTACTTTATATTTTCCGAAAAATGTCAGAGCATTCTTAACAAACTTCTTTTCAACTGTGGGTAAGTCTGTATTTTCTTTCCTTTACATTCATACAATGCAGAGAATGAATAAGTAAAGAGGAAAAGGAGACAGTGGAAAATCTCTCTCATTTTCTACTTATACTCAAACAATTGCCAGACCTACCTAATATAAATCATGTCAAGTAGCTGCTTCAGTAAATGCAATGAAGAGGACAAAGAGCTGTGGTTGTGTGTGAGAAAGAACTCACGCTCGGACTTAATTCATCCGATATAGTTTTAATACGACGCAAGAAAAGAAGAAAAAAAATCAAGTGCACGAAACTCTTTGATGCAAAGGTGTTGTTTATTGCTTGTACAAAGGAATGAAATAAGTTTGTTTTAATATAAAATTCTTGCACGTGAGCACGTAAAGGATTCAGATAGCAAAAAGAAAAATTATATATGTCTAGAGTTTAATTCGCTTTATTTAACTCAATGGTATTTAAAATCCGCTTTTATTTTACACGTAATGATTTTTTCGAATGTGTGGGGATATCCATGAGAAGATTAAGGTTCTTTTATGAATAGTTTACATACATTCAGAGATGGGTTGTATTTTTTAAAGTGTGCTTTGTCCAGGGCGGCCCAAATAAAAGCGAGGCCTGGTGCAAAGCTGATTTGCGGGGCCTTGAAATTAATTTCCAAAAACAAAATAATAATTTATTGCATTTTACTGCTTATTGCACTGCACAAATTGGTTATATTAAGGATGTAAGGAATACGTGAAAATGATAAATAATTGAATTATTTGATTTATGAATGATTTTGAAGGTGATTAAAATGTTAACTTCATAAAAATAATTCATAATAATAAAAAAAGTATTATTTTGAATCACGAGAAAAATTTTTCTGCAGATACGGCGGACATTGATAAGGTCAATATATTTTTCAGAAGTCTCTCCCTTACACGCAATTTAAATACAGTTCTGATAAATTAATTTTTAAATAAATATTATAAAATTGTCAGTCTGTTATGCAAAACTCGACAACAAATTTTGATTTCATTAAATAAATCAACGCAATTCATTTTGTCTTGCAAAGCCTCTGAGTTTTCAGACATTTTGTGAATATCCTCCTAATTACATAAAACTTCCTATGATGTTCCATATTAGTAATAAATTTCGAATATCTTCTTAAAAGAAAAAAAATGTCACTATAGATTATGACTAAAAAATATTGAATTTGGAAATACTCTTTGACAGATGAAATAGCTGATCATTTCCTTAAAATCAAAACTGATTTTTTTTAAAGAATTTTTTTTTATTTTTACATTCAGGTGTCACTTTTAACTAACTCTTCAATTCTCTAACTCTTCTCACTTTGCAGTTATTAAAAGAAGATATGAATCCTGATGCACTATACTTTTCAAAAAATTTTAAAAGGCTTTTTAAATGTGAATTTCTATAACGATATTTATAGCTATTAGAATTTTGAAATATCTGGCTAGCAATATTAACTTCATTCAGTATGTCATACCAAATAGTAAATTTAATAAAAATTCAAGTGAAGTTTATTTTCGATTGATTGGATTTAGGATTTCTTTTTAATGTCAACGGTATATTCATAAAGAAAATTCAAAGAGACATTCCCACGTCGTTTCTGACAGTGGTTCTGGAGTAAGATATATGAGAGGCTTTTTTAATATATCCCAGCACATTATTACAGAACAGGTGTGTAGTGGAGCCGGAACGCCGTTTCGGTACTGCTTCTTTTCGCGAGAAATAAATAAGGAAAAATTATGAAAACGCCCTCAAAACAGCACAATCTTTATCACCCAGGTAGAGCGTTCCGGCACTGCTTTTAGAGCTTCCCGGCAATGCTTATTTTGCGACTACACTACTGTTACAGAACTTACAAAACTATTATATATGCTTTCTTAAGTCACAAAAAATGAATTTGCAGAGATGATGGTTTTGAAATGTCTCTAAGAACGAAATTCAAATTATGACTTCTGCAGAGCATATACCGTACTTTGGAATTCTTTGCAAGATAACTTCTTTTTCAAGCCTTTATGCACATATCACTTAGCAAGCCTTTTATACTCACATCACTTTCAGAATCAACTACATTAACGTATCTTAAAATAACAGATAATTGTTCTTGGTGGCTCTGGAGTGCAATCTAATAAAATTGCGAAATACTTAGCTTTTTTTTATTTAAATATATTTACTTTCTAACTTTTTTTTTAGCCAAACCAGAAATCAGTTCATCTTGTATTCTATGAGATAAACAGGAACGCGAAACTGATTTCAACAAAGATCCAAAATGTTGTTTCATGATTGGGTGAAATCTTGCAAGTACTGCTATGAGACCTAAGAAATTATCGTTGTGTGGTTTATATAAAGCATCACTACTTCCCTTGAATGTCAAATTATGCTCTGATAAATATAAAATTGAAGCCACTATTCGTTTATAAGCACATTTTACAGTGTGTTTCGTTTTTAGTTATTTTTTCATGTTCTTTCTCATAGTGTTTCCCAGTTTGAAATTCTTTTTAAATTGTAACAAATTATATATGGCTTGTAAATGATATTCTGATCTTTCATGACTTTGTAATCACGAACTTTAATGAAAAGCGATAATTAAACACAAAGAAGTGGTACTTGTGGCATCTTTGTATTTTGAGGAGAGAAGCCATCCCATCTTCGTTCTTGATGTTCCTCATTCTTCAATTTTCTTAAATAATTTCAGAAAAACTTCTTCTATTTTTATCAATCGAAAAATCGTAGTTGATTTTTACTTATGTCACACCATTTTCAGTGATAGCCGTTCTAAATTTATCAGTTATAATTTCAGACCTATTACCATGAACTTTGTTTTCGACATTTCGTTTTCAACTCTTTGTTGATCCTGTTGAAGCTCCGATCCTCGGACTAATTCATCTTGTTCTTTATTCGATGCTGACAAAAAATCCACCGTCTATATGCTTCCCTCTGCTTCATTTCCTTTATTCAGTTTTCTTATAATGGCTTTCCTCTTCATTAAGACGGAAGCTGTCTTTATGATGATTAGGATTGTTTTCGCGGATACCATACATCGTAATTTGATGTCCACGATTTTGATTTTCCATTAACTATTAACTATATGATTTTTCATTTGATGCACTTATCGTTTTTTAAAATTTTGCAAGAGATTTCCTCACGATTTCCAAAAATTGTCCAAAATAATATAAAAAAATTAAGATAAATTTTTTAGTAGTATGATTACAACCAACAACAATGAAATATATTATTTAGTAAATTTCAATAATATATTATATTAAATATTTGCCTTCCCTTTAAATGTGAATATTTTATTTATTTCCCACCTAGTGATCTAAACATACGATGAACTATTATCCGTTGCAACGTAAGAATTATGAAACGCATTGTTTTTGCTTTTCTTACTCTGTTTTGTCTATATAGTGAGATTCATAGCCCGCAACCTTGCCTTTGATTGGTCGACGTGAAATGTGCACATATCGCGTGATTATATTCAAATGTATGTATATTCGGATTAAAATAAAAAAAATTGGAAGGCATTTTTAATTTGCAAAATCAGTCAGCTCCGCAGGGCCTTTAGGAAACGCGGGGCCTAGTGCGGTTGCACCGTTCGCACCCCTCTCTGGCCGGCCCTGGCTCTGTCATTAACGTACACTACTGTGCTAAAGTAAGTCGCTGAAGCTTTGTGAAAGCGTCTGTGTTTTCAAATGATTTTAACGAATTTTAGCCTCAATTTCAATAAAAGTTTCTTTAATGTGCTTCAAAGAAAGCCTCATTTTTCATTAACCTCATATATTTAATAATCTAAATCCGAAGTAGCATAAAAATCCTGAGTATTAAGAATAGATTCTGATCTCAGATATTTTGCCCCATTTTGTAAAGTCACAAGAAGTAAAAGCTGCAAGCGTTAAGTAAATAAAAAGATGAAAATTTTGGTATTTACAGTTTACATCCTTCGCTTTATAGGCTGTTTCCTCTGGCTGTGTTGTTAAGCAGCATTATTCAAAAACTGATAGACTGATGTGTGCTTTAGCAACGAATTGCTCGTTGCTATCGGGCTGGTTGTGGGAAGTTCTCCTCCAAGTGAAACACAATGTGGGACAAAATCCTCTGAAAGTCATAGAGGAAGGCGATCTACTGCCCCCCCCCCAAAAAAAAAAATATTGGAGCTAAGGCATACTTCTACCGGAGGTGTGACTTAGATGACCTAAGGTCACTTTGACCAACAGAAGATGCCACATTTCTTCTTTATCATGAGAACTTGGTCCATCGATTTGGCTAGACATGTCAAGTGAAATTCGAGCTACTATATTCATTATTATCATTCACGTACAATATTTAACGATTTAGATGCAGAAAGAGTTGGGAGTGAAAGACAGAAAAGTCTATTTTGTTTATTTGAAACATATTATATATTGTTTATCAACGGATTCGGAAACCCTCCGCGCTTTTGCGCATGAGCCGGGCGGAGTTATTTTCATCAAAATAGGGGGAAAATGAAGACTGGAAGGGTGATGTTTACATTTTACTGAGCGTGATCTAACAAAGAACTCCGGAATTGTGCTCATATGACTCATTGACTGACACCCCTTTCCGGTGTAAAGTGTGTCCGGTAAAGTGGTAGTCTCAGAATCCGTTGCTGAACAGTAAAAATGAAGTAAAACATCTTTCAAGGAAACATTTCAATCATTATTAACTTTCTTCCCAACGAATGTACGACGAAGAGTTATATCCTATTAGTACGAGATATTTTACGATATTTCCACGATGTTGCTACGATATTCTGAATGCATCGTTAAGATATTTTATGAATATTGTAGAGCATCTCGTGCTAATAGGGTATTATCCATCAGTAGCTAACGAGCAAGGTCAACAGAAGTATAGAATTCATTTTTTATTTTTTTGCAAATTGTCTCGTCATTTCTGGATTTATTCAAAAAAGCTTTATTAGCTAGTTCTGTTCCATTGAATTAGTTTTGAGCATTGTTGTTTACTAAATAACATTAATATTGCCTACATTGTAAATAGATGATTATTTTATAAAATTTTAGGAAGAGTGAGTAAAAATAAGTAGAAATATAGCTGTTAGATAGTTAAAGGGATCTATGTATTCATTTATCATTCAATTCTAATTTAAATTACATTATTCAAAAAGTAATTTTCATTAGTTATATATTGTTTTTAATAAATACTAATTTTGTAAAGCAAATACATTACATTTCAGTGGAATTTTTACTTTCCGTAAGTTTTTACTAATTCAAGAGGAAAAAATTAGTGAACTTGTTCTGATATATGTTTTATAATTTCGCAATATTATTGATCATTCATTCCCATCCTGTGATCCAAATTATTTAAATTTTCTTGCCAATTCAGCAATATACTGGTTTGTCGTGGCGCCATCTGTTAATATTAAGATTAATGAAAGATACAAACTTTTATTAATTAAAAAAATAGTCATGTAATTCTACATCGTGTTTAATTTTACGAAGTAGGAAATAGAGGTTTTAAAGAAGCATTACCGTTTCTTCATTTTTTCTCTAAATTTGAGAAAACTAGTTAACGAAAAAGAAATAATAATTTAAATTTCAAAATTAGCAATATCGAAAATCAGTTGAAGTTCCTTAAAGTATATTGAAAATTCTAAAAGTTTATTGATTCAGAATAGCAATAAAAAATTATTCAGAGGAACATTTTTCACTTTTTTGATCAAGTATATTTCTTGTTGCAGTTATCAATTTTATACATTTCGTAAGAAACCCACTTTTTGAAGATTGGACTCTTTGTTTATAGGATGACGAGGCTCAATGAGAGTCTCTTTTAATAAAAATATTCCCGTCATCATTCGAAACTTTATATATTGTTTGAAAAACAATATATAAGGTTAAAAGTTTTGGGTTTCTAAACCCAAACCTTTACCTGAAATGCCAATACGTGTTTTATTAAGTATAACGTGGAAAAGAATTTTTTAAATATGAATGCATAAGTTGTACGGAAAACTGATGAAGATGAATTGACTATTTATTTATTCTTTTTTTTCGTACGAAGGTAGAAGAAAAGAGTCATTTTTTATATGTTTCAAACAAGAAAAGGACCTCCTTTATTCCATTTCAATCATTTACACACTCTAAACTACTTTCATTTATTAAATTTCATGGTTTCACACACACTAAACTGCTTTCATTTATTTTATTCCATGTGTATTAAGTCTTCTGATCTTTATTCCTGCATTTTAAAGATTAGCTGATTTAATATGGTACCATAAGTCTTCTGATTCCGTTCACTTTGATTTGATTTACTCATCAACAAGATTTAAAAATCAGGGAACAATGTTTGCTGAGACATCAAGAAACACGAGGAGATTCGCTGACAAAATATTCATTAATTATTAAAAACAACAAAATGATAATTGTTAATTATTTGGTGGAGGATATTAGCGACATAGGCGATCTCTGCACTGAAAAAGTTTCTAAGACGTTGACCATTTATGAAAAGTAAAAAATATGCACTTTCTTTCTTCGATGCAAAGCTTTTTCTACGCGACCATTTTTTTTCAAGCTTCTCCTCCGAGAAGTATTTGTAATTTCAGAGATTCTCATCAGGGATTGCTATTTTCCGTGGTATGAAATTTTAGAAACTCTTATCTAGATACATTCTTATTTACTTAAAATTTTATCCTATAAATTTCTTAATCAGAACCTAGTATAAATTACCAGTGGTCATTTTAATGTTAGGTTGGTGCAAAACGAATTGCGATTTTTATGAATCAGGTTTAAAGCATTATATTATAACTTTGGAAGTAATATTTTAATTGAATCTACATAACGTACATAGCACTACGTACGTAAGTAGGCATACGTAACTGAAGTAAGACCTATTGGAATGTGTACATCTTTCTCAACAAGAAACAAGTTTGTTCATCCTAGTAGAACAGAATTCTGGTGATTTAGAACTAAAGAAAATTTTAAAGGCATTTTCTGCTGCGCTTTTGTTGTCGAACACCTACCCATTGAGAAAGATGTCATGGTGTTTAAAAAAGTGATAGTCAATAGGAGAAGGGTCTGGTGTATAGGTTGGGTGAGATAGAGTTCAATAGACCTGGCCATTCAACTTCTGTAAGGTGATTTGTGAGATATGTGGGCGGGCACTGTCGTGAGGAAGAATTTGACCTTTTCTATTGACTAGTACTGGATATGAACGTTACTACTCTTGATGCATTTTGTCTATTTCTTGACAGTATTTTTCAGCTGTAATAGTTTCATCAGTCGTTAGAAAGATATAGGGGATATTCGTTTTAATGGTGATTGTCTTTAATCCAGCCGCTCACCTCCGCCTATTCCTCTCCCTACAACAACATCATGGAAACACTGTAGGAACTCGACTCTATCCTCACAGACCTAGATGATGAAAGGGTCTTGATCTGCTCAGACCTCAATGCGCATAACAGGATCTGGGGCTATGCTAACGAAGATACAAGAGGGGGACTTCCTGCTAGCCCAACAACTCTACCTTCTAAATGAAACAAACTGCCATCCCACATTTGAACACTGCGGCAGAAAAGGATGGCCGGACCTGTCTTTCATCAAAGGCTCGGACTTCTCCAACTCCTGCATATGGAAAGGTCTCGAAGATTACACCCATAGCGGTCGCAATTATAGCCTTATCGAAGCAATTTTCTCGCAATCACACTACAGCTAACCAAGATTGAAGACGGCCTATGGAGAACCCAGAAGGATGCTACAACACCTAAGACAAAAAATAAAGGAGCTAGTGCAACAGATAGAAGAAAATAAAACCAAAGATCATCTGACGAAGGCAACGGAAGAACTCCAAAAGGCAATCTTCGCCGCATGTAGAAAGGCATACAAGATGAAAAAAAAAATTGAAACTAAAAATAAGCAACAACTGGTGTAACCAGAGCCTCCAGATAAAGAAAAAAGAATTACAAGACCTGAAAAAAAGAACTAACAAGTCTGAAGAAAACAATGAACGGAAATAACAGCTGCAATTTTCCAAAAAAACAAGCAGAGCTAAAAAGAGCGGCGAAGAAGGCAAACAGGAATTCTTTCCGGAACACCTGCACCAAAACAAGAGACCCATATGACCGGCCTTACAAAGAGGTGTTCAAGAATAAACATCCTCCAGCGGAGCTCTTCAAGCAATTGGGAAATCCAAGCAGATACCAAAGAGATACCAAAGGAGATACCAAATCATTCGCCCTTAAAATACTTCAGGAACTTTACTCTCCATCCCAATCACCAGTTCCTCCACCCAACTGCTTCCCATTAATTCATGAACCTCAAATTACAGAAAAACGAGATAAAAAGAATGCTGAAAAAAGCACCAACAAAGAAGGCCACAGGTTTCGATTCAATAGACTACATCGTACTCAAAGAAGTCAACAATAACTTCCCTGAAATCCTCTACACCTTTTACAATAAATGTTACCAACTACACTGCTTCCCAGAACCACTGAAAAAGGGAATTATCGTCCTTTTCCACAAGGACGGTAAAGAAGCAGATAAAATTAAGTCCTACAGACCGGTGACACTGCTTCCAATCATAGGCAAAGTGCTTGAACGTATCCTTCTCCGAAGACTCAACCACACGCTCAAAAAGAAAAGCTTACTTTATCACAACCAGTTCGATTTTCGAGAGGGCAGATCCACTGACGACGCCATCCACCAATTGGTTGAAAATATACACGATGCTGAAAACAAGAAATTGCATACAATGGTCATCTCCCTGGACATCCAAGGAGCTTTTGTCCTTCTGCAATATAATTCAGTTCGAAATAGCCTAGATGAAATCAACTTCCTCTCTCATACAATTGAAACCCTTAAAAATATACTTAATGATATGAAGGTTACCATCCAAAGAACCCAAGGCCCAGTCAGCTGGTCACAACAGCAGGGATGCGCACAAGGTTCATTCACATGTCCACTGTTCTGGAACCTAGTGACAAATGAGATCATATCCCAGGAATGGCAGCCGAACGTCCATTTACAAGCCTTTGCTGATGGCTTTATCTTCGTCATCAGCGAACCCACGGGAGCAAAGTTTAAAGCTACTGCACAAGCAGCCCTCACGAATTTCCAACACTGGACTGAAAAACACCAACTCAAGGTATCTAAAGAAAAATCCACCTCCATCCTCATCAGCAGATTAGTAAGTGGTCCTCGAGTAAAATGGAATAATCACATAATTAAAATATCTACCTCCCTTAAATATCTGGGAGTAATAATAGACAACAAGCTGAATTGGGCCGATCACCTCATCAACATGAAAACTAAACTAACTCACATCCACCAACAAATCACAAGAGTAGCCGGAACAAACTCGGGACTTAACAAAGACCTCAGGAGAAGGTTGCTTAAAATAGTGGCAGAACGGATCATTCTTCACGGAGTTGCAACATGGGCCTATCCGCTATCAGCCAGACAATCCAGGCCATTGAATTCAATTTAGAGGAAGTTTCTGCTTAGCATCACAGGGGCATATTCCACTAAACCAACAGCCGCACTCCAAGTCATAGAAGGGATCATACAGCTCCACATCAAAGCAGAACAGGAAGTGGCCTACGTCAGAACAGCCAGACTACGCAAAACATCTAATTACAATAACATCAACTTAAACCCCAATAACTATGAGGACGGCACAATATCCACCAAATTCTACCCAGCAATTTTTCAACTAGAAGACAGAATCTCTCTAAGATTCCTTCCAGTACCCGGTCTCAATATTTACGCGGACCTCTCAAAGATAGAATACAAAACAGGCAGCGCCTTTTGTGTCATGGAAGAAGACACAACGAAATACGAATGGATGGCGCAACTTTGTTCCTTCAACACAGTCTTCCAAGCAGAGCTTCTTGCTATACAGGAGGCTTGTCTTTGGGCAAACAAGATCAACCAACAGGTTAAGGTAGGGCCAGACAGCGAGTCGAGCCTCCATTCAATTGCTTCAATTGACACCAAGAGCCCTATTGCTCAACAAACACAGGAAATCTTACTGAAATCTACAAACATTAAACTTGGATGGATTAGGGTTCACGTCGGATATAGAGGTAATGAAGCGGCGGACGTACTAGCCAAGAAGGCAACACAGGAGGGAATCCCCACATACATCCCAACGCCAAGAAACCATATCAAGAGTCTGTTACAAAATGAGTCCATCATCCACTGGCAAAAAGAATGGGACAATGGAGAAACAGCCAGGACTGTTTGCGATGTTTTGCCTAAAGTCAAGACAACTCCTACTCCATGGCAAAGGCCCAAAATAATGCTCGTCATGGGCCACGGCCCATTTCCGACATACCTTAATCGATTCAACATCAGAAACAGCGATTCCTGTGGCTGCGGAAACCTGGGAAGCCCCTTACACTATGCTACAAACTGACTGTTTACAACCTCATACCACCTAAGCAAACCGTCAACTGACCTAGAACCACTTTGGTGGAAAAGAGTTATGAACAACAGCAATTCTAGGGCGAAAATCAGAAAACTCATCCACTTCATCGTGGAAAACGAAACACTCTTTTTTTCCAAAAGATGGTGACAACAACTATCCACAGACTCAATTAACCCTAGGTACTCACCTTCTCTCTTCTCCCATACATAAGGCACCACACTCTCTAAGTCACACAAAGACTTGAGAGAGCTAACAGTTGTATTACTATTATATTCTTTTTCCTAAATGTCCTCTTTTTGTATCCTTATATACACAAAATGTAATTTTTTTTGCTCTGGCTTTTTCGATAAAGTTTCACGCATACCCAACCAACCGACAGGGAGCTGTCCTGGCTCCGAGTTCGGGGATATGCTGTGGTGTTAAGTCCAGCCGCTGTGCAGAATGTCTTTGGTTGGTTACAGAATGTATTTTTCATCATATATAATAAAACGATATTGGAATGGGTCATTTCGGTTGCTTAGCCGTGAAGAGCAGACCTCATAACGACTAATATTTTGTTGTTTGTTGAGTTCGTACGGGATCAGTTGTCAAGCATTTTTGGTTTCCCAATTTGGTTCAAGTGTCATACTACAGTGAGTGATTGATCTTAAGTTTTCGGGCTGTTCTGATTCAATATTGGCCCTAAGTCGATTCCTCATCTTTAAGGCCTTCATATCCACCACAAAATTTCTTGAAGCAGTGTTGTGTTATATGTTCCTTGTCTATTCCCTATCTAATTGCACTGTTGATGTTATGGACAACTTCTGCTGCTTAAAATCCCAATTTAAACTCATACAACAACACTGTGGGAATTTGCGTTCTTTCATCTTTATTTTAACAGTCCGAAACAACGAAGAAAATATTGTACACAAAACTACTACCATATACAATTAAAGAACAAATTTTGCACTTTTGAAGGCGTATTTAACACGAGCAGAATAAAAATAAAAAAAAAAAACTGATTTCTCAAAATTGCTGTCAAAGCTTGCAGTAGAAAAACCGAAATTATTTTTGCTCCAACCTAATAATTATGCTTATCATCTTGAAAAAAATATTTTAGTCCGAAGTGTATAATTTCTGATTTTCATAGTTTCGGTGGACTCGATGTATAAAATTTGCCTTGTAATGACATTTTACCATACTTTGATGCATTAAATAGTCTGTTTTTACCACGGAATACTTTATTTTATTTGTTGTATTCACATATATTTGTTATAGCATTATAACTAATAAAATAAACATATTCCGTTAAGTATATTAGTTGTTATATAGTAGTTTTATTAGTTATATTACCATTGTACCATTATTTTTTGCAAAACATCTTGTCACATAACAGGATGTACTTATAAAAAAAGAAAATTATAAGGTTAATTGTGCATGCTTTCAATCTCAGTTCAGTCAGGTTAGTCACTATAACCACTCCTTCAAATCCACGATTCTCAAGAGGCAAATTGGATGCCAAGATTTTATATATCTCTGTCTTATAAAATTCCTCCAGAACTTTTCTGTATGGCTATATAAAAGAAAAAAATAAAGATGAAGTGTATCCTACTAAAAGTATTCTAGACGTCGAGACGGTGAATAGATTAATGGGCTCTATTTCTTCAGCCTTTGAATACAACGAGACGAGAAAATTATTGTCACTTAGGTATCTTCAAGACCTTAGAAGAGGTCTGTGTTCAGCAGTATTGTCACTGAAGGAAGAAAAAATATAAGTCATATACTATCTCTGAGCTGCAATCTCTTTCATGTCACTATGATAAATCTCTTTTATTGAATCTCTCTAGTATGAAAAAGTGTTTATATTTAATGGGCGTAGTTTTCTTTATAGGACGTACATATGTCTGGATTTTTAATACCATGAGCAACTTCTACTTTATTTTTGACATTTAAGCAAAGGAAATTTTCTTTATTTTCATGCATATGTACCCAAAAAGTTTTAATGTAAATAGAATTCTGCATTTTGAAAATGAATTAAGCTTAAGAATTAAAAAAAATCTGAAGTTTGGATGGCTTCGTAATATTCCCCACAGAAATGATTTAGATTTTTGTATTCTGCTATGATTTTTAGTTTTTATACAATCTGAATAACTCATGAAACATATATTTGCTTACTTAGAAAGATAAATTAGTTTCTTGAAGCTCTTTCCAGCTTCTTTTTAGTTAACTCTTAAATTGGAGATAAAAATTCAGGTCTGTATCAAAATATATTTCTAACAAAGGAGCTCTTATCTATAGAATATTAACTAATGCAACGTCGTTGTAAGAAATATAAAAGTTTTCTGTCAAATTATTGGCAAACTAAAGATTGAACTAAATAAATATTTAAAGGCGTTGCATTGGGGTAAGAGCATAAGGGTCGCAGTGGCCTGGTGGTCTGGTTTCGGCTTCGAGTCCGAAAGATTTCATGTTCGAGAACTCATTCCACCGAAGATCTGTTATTTATGTGGGCCTGATGCATGCAATGTCTGACATCGAGGGCAAATTGTCTTCCCGCTGGTGTAGCATGGAAGTTTAGAGGGGAGTTACTGCCTCAGGTGTCGCCGTCGTCATCTGACCACTATTCAAAGTCCATCCCAAAACCGTCCCGTGTTGCTTCCAAAAGGGATGTTAATATAACTAAACCAAACTCGTCATAATACACTATCTGCTAATATATTTCATAAACATTTATTATAGAAGATTGCAAACATTTTGTAGAAATTTAATAAAGTAGTATCGTCGCTCTTAGAAGCAAGTAATTCCTTTATTATAGTATATCGGGATTTAAGCAGAGCTTTGGAAGAGCATTCAGGTCTTTTTTAAAATTTCATGGCACTTTTCAAATGCTTCGAATAATGGAAAAGAGAACTAAATGGTATCTGTGGAGTACATAAACACGAATCAATTAATTTAAGATGATATTCCTCACTCATTTTCCCTGGAATTTAGTAAAAAGGTTTTATAATACTTCAGCATTTCATTGAGAAAATAACTGAAATATTAACACATTATCTGAACTATTATAAACATTTGTGTTTTCCAGCTACATTAAATATGCATTTATGAAATTAAGCTAAATTTGAATCATGCAAAATATCATTATTAAAATTTCAAGTTTCTGTGTATACTTTTTATTCACGTTCGTATAAATTTTTCATTCTATATTCAAACCCAAATTTTAGAAGAAAATCACATATTTCAGGAAATCATAATATTGATAAAAAATCATAGATTCACATTTAGAAAGATAAAACTGCTCTATTTTACGCATTCTAAGCAGAACAGTGATGGTAGAAACACAGAAATGAAATTAAGGAGAGAAAGCCTCACTCTCAGAAAGAAATTCTTCAAGAATAAAAAATTCTGTGTGAAGAATTAAATCGATAAAATATACATTTTTATTGACATTTACAGTTAGCATAAATTAAATATTTAGTAATTTAAGAGAAAATAAAATGATCACTGTAAAACGAACATTAGATACAATTCAATTGAAAATTTTAACATATTATATCACTGAAAGTAACAAATTAGTTTAAATCACACAAATACATTTTGACCTAATTCACCAACACGATATTTTAAGTATGTCAAAAGGATTGATATTTTGTTTCTTACACGTTTTTTAATTTTTTTCGAAATTTAAAAAATGATTAAAAAATAAACAACCGTTTGAATGAAGATGGAGGATTTTTTTATTAGCTTTCCTAAAAATTTAGACACTCAATTTTTATTAGTCTCGGTAGATGTAAAAAAAACAAGATAAACTAATTAAAAACTTTGCTAGTATTATTACTTTTTTTAATAACTAATCTTAAAGTAATGGTCTATTCTCAATTTCAAATTGTTTACTAATTTGTTCTATATAGATTCAAATACACAGATTAGAAGTCAGATATTTTTAACTGTGATCGGAAGCTAAGAAATACTCTTGATTTGATTATTTTGAGGGAAAGTCATAAAAAAAGACAGACGACGCATTATGGAATCTAATCATGTGTTTATTTTATGGAATCATTTTACATGCAAACTTTATTATTATTATTTTGTATAAATTATCCTGAAGAAAAATGGAGATCATTTTGGGACACCTTGCAATTTTGAGCCGTGATCTTATGACGAGCCTGACAACTGAGCCAGTGCTTCATTCTCAAAACCTCCAAGCCACACGAAAGTGACAGCATTTGACCTTCGACTGCAAATTTCATGCGTACCAATCCCAATCAATAATTGCGAATGGTGTTCCGTATAGGAAATGAGGCTGGACAAGCAATGTACATGTAGTTAGTTCCACTGTTTTTAAAAGATAATTTGAAGGTCCAGCATATGGGCAGAGAGCATAAATAAATCTTTAAATAATAGCTAAATGTATCATTGATGGTATTCAAGCTATGCAAATGGACTAGCTTTTTCAGTTTGAAAGGTGTCTAATTTTTTTGTTTGCGTTTCTCCTATGTCCTTGCACTCAGGAGTCCATAAGAATATTTACAAACGTTTCAAAATGCCTATTTTTCATTTAACATCATCAAATAGTCTAATACTCATTTATTTTATACTAAATATAAGTTTTAATGAAGAAAGGGGAAGAAGCTAATTTTGAAACTTTTTAATGTATCAAGATTATAAAAGCAATTGAAAACAGTTGATGATGAACAAAATCCAGAAGAAAGTAATAGTTCCAGAAAGCCTATTATCTTATCGCATTAGAAATTAGTTTCTTAATATCTTCACTCATCCGTTGTGAAAGATCTGGATGAGACCTTTTAGAGTACTCTTTTTATTGCTAAAATTTTTTTTATAGTGTATAATGAATCGTATGGCTCCATTGCGTGCATTGGCAAAAGTACAATGAAATCGCCCGAATTAAAAGTAACGGTTGTTTTTAACTATTTAAAAAATATCGTGAATACAATTCTTTTCCAACTGAAAGTGACGACTCAATTTTTTTTAATATTGTAGTGTTCTGGAGAACATTCATAATTTTCTTAAGTTTGTCAAAGCACTAACTAGTCTAAGAGTTATCTATTTATCGACTTGTCCCGTAGCTTAAGACCTGTTTGTATATATCCTAAAACAAGAAATAATTATTTCTTGCACCGGATTAAAATCGATCCATTGTTTTGAAAAAATAATTTAAAGATAAAAACATCACTTTCACCATGGATGCTTCTCATGTTTGGGCTAATATATCATCATCTTAAGGAAGTTTTAAACTTAATCTCTTGAAGTGGGATTTAAATTTGATGCTTTAATTTTGACTTTGATTTTAAGGTTTCTTCAATAATGGTGAATTAAAAATGGTTAGTCATTCTTCTTCAGGATTTAGTTAACTGAGGAAGCACTTAAGCATCAAGTGCACGAAGTGTTTCTACAGAGATCCTCTTTCAAGTCTTTAAGGATATTCATATAGCAAACTGCTGTGTTTAAATCGCAATGTAAACCTCCCGAAAAATTAAATTTACTGACAGAAACTTGCAGAACTGGTGAAAGTCACGTTTTGTCACTTTGCCAGGATGGAAAAATAACACAGCACAAGTTCCAAGAGGATCGGCTTTCTCACTTTAGGTGGAAAAATGGATCTTTTTGCTCTGTTTGTATATGCTTTGCAGCTTTTTGTAGAAAACTGAATTGTAGACTTACAGAATGTCATTCCTTATCCGTTTCGAGATTTCTTCAGCCAATTCTCCTGACTTCTTTTCACGTTTCTTTTTAATTTAAAAAGTAAATATTCTTATAAAATTTTCTTGCCACAAAAATAGGTATATAGTGTTACATAATCATTTTTAATCTATGACGCCTGTAATATATATTATATCATTTAAAAATACATTTTTTATTGTAGTTAGTGACCCTCCCCGGGGAGCATCACGAGTACGTGGATGAGAAGTCGCCCGATAAGTAAGCGGGTTCTTGCTTTCCCTAGGGATTAGCAATGGTGGCGTGGTTGTGTTGGCCACATTTTCGATGACAGGGTGTACCTCCTCCGGCAGGGATCTGTGCCGAGGCCAGTGATGGTCATTAGGTAACAGTTCCCATGTTATTATCGTGGCGGATCCGTTATTCCATGACCCGGATGCCCAGGCTTCAAGTTCACGCTATGAAGAAAGTTACGCTGTGTACGGTGATTCCAAATTTAGTCGTTTTGAATGGTATCTTAATGTTTTAAAAATAATTGAAATATTTGAACGGAATTCAGTTTCAGAAACTTCCTCTCGGCAACTATGTAATGCAATAAAGGCTTTTTGCTTTCTGTGTCTTTGTCCTTCTTCGGTCACTTTCTAAGTTCAAGTTGATTAATGGCCATAAGTACAGTAACAATAAGTATGCGAAATAAGAATTCTTCAAAGCTATTTTGTTTCATTTAGAAATACAAGCAAATTTTGTTTTATTTCTGTACATTTTTTAATTCTTGTCACTTTCAACGATTACTCTGGCCACTTTAACAAGTTATTTCCTATTCGAATTCATCCAGATTTGAAATTTGGAACTTGAAAGAAAAAAAAAGAGGGCCACAGTGTTGAGTTTTATTCCCCCGAATGATAAAGAAAGCGACTTAGTTGCAAAATGACAAAAAAGACTTCATCTAGCCGTGCTCATCTTACAGAGACAGATTAGCAATCATATCAAATACTATTATAAGATGCTGTATCTAAAATTTTTAGCGGCATTATCACCACCATCTTGTTTACCTTGTGCTGCAGGTTTTGCAAATGGTTTTATTTCAATCGACCCTATGATTTTTACTTTGCTGCAGGAGTAAATATAATGAGCATTTATACACAGTACCATAGCTGTTTATGCTGTTAAATATATGAAAGAAAAGAAGACAATGAATAATAATAAAGTTATCTATATTGTGGAAGAAAGCTAAACTCCAAAATGAAACAGCGGCGAGATATTCATCGATTTAAATTGATTCAAGAAACAGAATAAGGCTAAGAAGATGGCCAAAAATAACAGAATACGAAGATAAGTTAAAAAGAATGCCAGATGAAGCGGTTCTTCACACTTGAGACTTCACGAGTTCAATTGCTGAATCCATCGAAAGTTTATCCAGTGCACTGGAATGGTGCATAAACCATAATGATCTACCCAGCTTTGCCGTTGCATCTGGACAACACCGAATGACCGAGTCGCCGCGATAGCAACGCGGGCCAACTGTGGCCTGAAAATGGCTATCACAGGCACCCACACAGACTCCTTCTATAGGAGGTACGCTCCGTCATTGGAAATGCGGTCAACACAACCACACGTCCATTATTATACCCCCAGTAGAAGTGTGAATGCGATACTTATCCTGCGACTTCTCATCAACGTATTCGTGGTGCTCTCGGAGGAGAAAAGGGCGCCTTATTCCTCCCCGTCACAAAAATATACGGTAAATCTGAATGACCGTACCGACGTAAATTGCAATACGGGTAATGTGAACCACGCAAAATAGACCCCATTACGAGTGTCTCCTTCTCGGAACCCTCGGAAGGAGGTACATCCCGTCATCGGCGATGGGACCGTTAACAAGCCAATATCACCATTATTGTACCGCTAGGGGAATCGAGAACATGTTTACTTATACGGCAACTTCTCATCCGCGAGCCTCGAGGTGGCTCCTATCGGGTCTATAATGATCTGAATCTGAAAGATCTCAAGCATTCTCACTTGATATAAAAGTGAATTTTGGAATATGGAAAGTCATTTCAGATGCCGTCTTTATCATTTGATTACTGTTCGAATATGTGAGGTCCGCTCTCAAGAACTCTTGTCATAGATCCAAGAAGATCTTAATCCTAGAAACCAAGAAAAAGTACAAGTTGTCATTTTAGATAATCTAGATGTTCATTGATACAGCAGTATTTAAATTCTAAAAGCAGAAAAAAATCATATAAAGTTAAGACGGCATTTTTTCAATGATAATGTTTACTTCTCAGAACTTTGCTACATAATTAAAATTAGGATAGTTTCCAAATCACTATACATAGGAAGGACGAAATCATTGAACATTTCACGAATTATACTCATGTAAATGAGATTTTATAACATGTTAATCATTTAATAAAAATTAGGAGTTAAAAAGTCATTCGAATTAATTACTTTAAAAATATTGTCATCCAATAATAGGCTTGTTGCTAAGCTATGTTTTTAAAATAATACACGGAGAAAGGTTTTCAGTTCTAGTTGTAGTATTTCAGATATAGAAAAATTATATTTTACATTAAAATGCATTTAATGATATTTTTAATACTTTGAAGAGAATTTCTCTTTCTTTGTTCCTATAGCCTGTAAGTCTCTAACAATAAATTTGTATAGCGTTTAGATACTTTTTCTCTTTGTTTCAAAATAGAAAAAAGTTGCAATCTTTTTAACAAATGCAGAAAAAATGTTTTTTTTTTCCGTTATTAAAATCAAGGAAGGTCTGAATTGTTTACGCTCAGAATTCACTTTAACTTCTGAATGTAGTTTAAATAATAATTGTATACAATAACAATCCTTCAAATACTTGAAAAGTCGAGTGGGCATATTATTATGAAACTCGATGTGCTTTAGACATCTTTCATTTTTATCGATTTTCTGAAACCAAGAGAGAGAATAACAAATATTAGGTTATTTTTTTCCGTTCAAACACTACCGAATACATAAGAAAAAAATTAAGATAACCAAGAAAATTTTGGAAAGCTCCGCGTGAGGGGAAAACTCTTCACACGTAATGGTATTCTTCGAGTTTAGAAAATTTTATCATACATTCTTTTTCTACCATTTCTGAATACTTGAAAAACATTATTTTAGAAGAGAACGGAAACCTTCATTCATCTGCATTTTCTACGATGCGAATCTCAGAATCAGAACTTTTCTTCATAAAAAATGGATTTAGATAAATATAGCGGAATATTTCCTCATTAAGGTTGAAAAATCAAGAATGCTGCTTCTTCAAGACAGAGATGTAGTCTGTGAGTTTCAGCACATATTTTACTAGAATACTGTATATAAAATAAAATAAAACAAACTTACTAAAAAGAATTTTTGAAAACACACTTTTATTAATGTTCTAAGAAGTAGAATTCTTTTATTTGAAGTATTTTCTACTTTTTAGTCCTAGGCAGAAATATAGTCTGTGAGTTTCAGCGCTTATTCCACTGGACTACTGGATGCAAAATAAAATAAAACAAACTTAATAAAAAGTTTTTAAAAATACAATTTTATTAATGTTCTAAAAAGTAGAATTCTTTTGTTTAAATTATTTTTTAGTCTATTTGTATTATTTTCTATTTTTTTTAAATAAATTCTTTTCTCAAATTGACTCTTAAGTGGCGCCACCTGTATGGGATTAAAATTTAATTAAAGAAATAGATTAACTGATAATTAATTTCTGAAAATACTAAAATAATGTCTTGTCATCAAGGACACAGAAGTTTACCAAATTTCAAAACTCTAGCACATCAGGAACTGAGTGAAAAGTCGATTATAAAATTCCGTTTTATCATACTTGAAACAAGCCAAGTTTTAAAAAAAATTGGTTATAAATATGTAAGGCAATTCATGAAAAAGAATATTAGCACTTAAATAATTAATTAAAGAATTCTGTGGTAATGGTTGCTTTTATATTTGTCGCTCTTATATTTTATATCAGGTGGAAACTCTTTTGGATGGCATATGAAAATTAAGTTAATTTTGATTTCATTTTTTTCATGGAAGTTTGTGCAACTGAATATGACCACTTTCTTTATAATTCTTTTCTATATATCTTCTATATTCTTTTCGGAATTAATGCCGAAAAGAAAAAAAATATTAAACTTTGGCGAGATTTCAAATGTTCATTAATCCAAGAAATTGAATATTTTCCCTTTCAAAGATTTTATGAACTTAATTTATTTTTCTGCATTAACTTTTTAAAAAAATCTAGTTTTGTACCGTTAAATGTAAAACAAATTAATGTAACTAAAAAAATAACACTAACGAGATTAAATTGAGATGGGACCTTGTTGACATTCCTTTTCAAGCAGCTGAAATAAGTACTGTGTGTTCGCCATGAGAATTCGGTTCGCCAAGTTGTCTAATTGCCGGTGGTCGCTATAGAAACAGGTTGGCATAGGAAGAATCCATTTCGAGTAGGTAGACGTTCAAGGTTGTTACATTGGCGGATTTAGCTCCAAATGGTTAGCAACGCGCAATTGCGGCAAAACCAAGAAGACGAATGATCAACTACCGCTGCAAACCAGTTGCTATAGCGACCTCCGTCAACTAGACAACTTGGTGAAGAGAGTTCTCGTGGTGGACAGACAGTAAGTTTTACTCGCTGTTTATTCATGAAAAGAAAAATAATACGAGAGTTGTAAATAAAGTAGTGGCAACGTTGTCCAGAATGTCACATAAGATAGGGCATGCTCAAACAGGATATGGGAACCGTGATGTGGTGCTGTTGTCGATATGTAAATTGCATAAAACAGCCGATCCAGTTATCCAGTTAGAAGGATAGTTGCCATGGGGCGTTGAAGTGGAGAATGTCATTTATACAGCCCTAAAGCATGCTTACAAAAGGTGATCAGTGGTTGTGGATTAAAATCGAGGTTGCCGGAGGCAAAAGTGCAACTGAATATTATCAAGGATTATGCGAGGCCTGTGGCCTGTGTGTTATCGTATAGGACGATTGCACGATGGGTCAAGGAGTTTCGTGCGGATAGAATTTGCACCGAAATCCGACCCGCAAAAGCATGAGGCGCTGATAAAAATACTTCAAGTAATTTATAATTTGGATTTTTACCTTCAGAATTTTGCCAAAAGAAATCATTTATGCTTTATTAGTGCACTAACAAAAGTGTGTTTCCTAAAACTTTTTTTCTGTGGATTTGCACCTCACAGATCGGCCGTCAATTCCTCAACATCAGATTGACATCTTGAGTGGTCTCCCTTCAATAGACCGTCTATGGATTTCCCGGGAATTATCCGTAGAAGTTGATCTCTGTCATCAAATGGTGTGGCACATACTGAAGAAATGGCTAATGTTAGGGTTGCTCTCATCAACAAACAACACCTTGCCAATGACATCCTACGACTTTCTTACATTTGGCAAAAGGTTAAAAACTTTGCTGGTGATTATATTGAAGGAATGCAATGCAGTTTTACTTGTAAGTTCATTATAAATTTTTTACTACCTATGTTGCTACTTCTGCATTTGCAACCCTCGTATAACCTACTTTAATCAATATTAAAGGTGTCAAAACTTTGGAAAAAAGAAGTATTTCCTCTACGTATAATATTCATAAGCCAATATTCTTGGATTAAAAACAACTTTAACAGATTCCTATAGCATTTTAAACAGATTATGCTCATAAAATGCCATACTAAATTATGAAATGAATTATCTTTTTTAAAGGATGAAAAAAGAAATTCTTTTGAACTTTCCTTCTGGAACAGATGAATCATTTTCCAATTCAAAATTGTATAGAACGATCGACATTGTTTTTAAAGGTTTTGGTGATGTTGATACTTAATCTTGTATTTGCTATGCCAAAACGCCACATGCAAAAGTTTTAAAGTATTCTATTTGATAAGAATCTAAATATGATTTCAGAGGCTAAGATATGAAAATGAATAAAATATTCATTCATTTGAAATTAAGTAATGAATGCGAAAATACAGAACATGTGAAGCAAATCACTCTATTATTTTCTTTTGAAGCATCTTTCATTAGTCTTCTTCATGACATTTAAAAAATTCCATGAAGAAGACCGTAATTATTAGAAGAAATTTAATTATTTTTCTGAAATAATTTTTTTATCAGAAATATTGAGGTCAAAATCAAGTTTAAAACTGTGAGGATCTATCTGTAGAAATGCTTTAAGAAAATAGGAATTTTAATCGACCTTAATATATTTTAATATTTCTTAATGAATTTTCTTTCTTAAGGTATTCATTGTGGTTTAATTTTCTTATAATTTTGATTTCAGCGCCCCACGCTTTTATGATTGATTTTGGCCTCCATATTTTTGATAAATAATTATTTTTTACTTTATGGTAAAGCGTGCTTTAGGTAGATTTTTTATTTTTGTTATTTTTTACGTTTTAGTTTTTAATATATTTCATAATTAATTCTAATTCATGACAAAGGAGGAACCACACACGGTTTGCAGCATTGAGTAATATTTCTGTTCATAAATTTCTGCACATAAATTTTGCTTAAAATGTTGGAAAAAAGTTTAATCTTCGAACAGCTCTGTTCCTAAATGGAACAGAGCTGTTCTAACATTTGTAAGCCATTCAAATGTTAGAACAGCTGTTTGCGTTTTATTTCCGTCTGATGAACAACGGCACATTTGTAAGCCGTTTGTTCATCTAACATTTGTAAGCCGTTTGTTCATCTAACATTTGTAAGCCGTTATTCAACACAACATCTTATCCAATATAATGCATCGCTTCCTAAACTGTAGGGAGATCTTGTGGTTTAAATCGGTAAACTATGCTAAGAATCAATTCTAGTTTTGTCAGAAAAATCTCACAAGCTGCGTTTCTACCCTTTCTGTGCTTATCTTCATTCATTTCATTTTCAAACTTTTCTTTGAATTCTGGATCACTCTGTAATTTACTGCTAGTTTGACTATGCAAAATTCACATCAATATTTGTGTAGGACGGGAAAGCAAAGTACATAGTAATACAGAAATGACTCATTTTCGAAAAGCAAAAGAGTCGGAGGTTCTGAAACTGCCGGAGAAAAGTGACGAATCACACGAGTGGATAATCTATTTTTTTAAAACAAAGTGTGCCAAAGAATAATCACCACGGTTTTCGAAAAAGGTTGAAGTGAAGGCTTAAAAATTATTTTGAGAAGACGCTAAGGGAAGAGTCGCAAGCGAGAACATCAAAATACTGAGATGAAGTGTCTACGAAACATTAGAGCATGCTCAAAATCTCCCATTTCGGTCTTAAGATGGTTTTGAACGAAGGAAACATATTTTTCTTCTATCTCTTTTCAGTACATTAGTGTCTTGCGGAAAGAGTCAAGTTATAAAGTGAAAGATAACGACCTCATTTTCAGGTTCTTCGGTCTTAAATCTCGGCTTCAAATGTCGCTTTCGCGGAGCAATAAGCATCAAAGTGCGCTTTTGATGACAGAAACACCTCGGTGAGCCTGTCACGGGGGACGTTTCAGTAGGGACTACGCAAACTTCCAGGAAGCGTTGACGAATACTACCAATCTTTTCTACAGTTCATTGCTAAATTAATATCCGACCAAGTTGCGTTTTATTTCCGTGGTTTGTTGGGGATGAAATTATGACCAACAAGCCGTTTCCCCTAAGGACTACATCTGATGCTAAGATTAACTGTACACGCAGCCGTCATTTTAGAGTTTAGTCGAATTTTTTATCATTTGGGTATGAAATAATCCCCTTACAGCTCTACCTTGGCATGATTGTCGTTGCAGATCAAATGTGAAAGAAAACCTAATAAAATTTATTAGAATTTTCGTAGTATTTTCCATTTGTTTGGGTTGTATCAGGACAGACATTTCAAATTTCTTTCTAAAATAATAAAAATAAAAAAGTTTGTTAAACCATGCTTTTATTAGTATAGTGGCAAATAGAAAACTGTTATTTTGTATAAAATATCTTGGGAACGAAACAATATCATAAAATCGTGAAGTGCTGATAGAAATACTCATATGTAGATTGAAATTTTTATTACATTCGTATTATATTTTAATTTTTAATGGATATTTAGAGTTTTCTTTCTGATGATACTTTCTCGTATTGTTGTTTTTAGTGCCTCACGCTTTTAAGTTTCAGTTTTGCCCCTCAGAATATTGATAAAAGTACAATTTTCTACTTTATTTCTCTTATAAAAGCGTATTTTTTAAATTTTTCTACTTTGATTATTTTGTACTTTTTGGCATTTAATTAATATTTCATTCTTATAATTATAATGGAATTTGGCAATCATGTTTTTCGAGAATTCGCTGCTAGGTGGCATCACTCATATAGAATGAAAATTTAGTTAAAATTTATCAAATAATCGATAATTAAATTATGAAAATATTAAAATAGTGTACTGTCATCAACAACACACAACTGTGCAAAATTTCAGAACTCTAGTACATCAAGGAGTGAGTGAAAGACCGATTACAAAATTCCCTCTTTACAAACATGACACAAGTCAAGTTAAATAAAAGCTTATTAAAAATTGGGAAATTTCGTCACGTTAAATTTTTGCTGAAAACTAAAGTAAACTCTTCAGCTTAAGATATATGTTATGACAAAAGTATAATTAAATGACGGAAGTAAATAAATAGATACTTCTACTAAGCCACATTACATCCCGTTTCCTAGAGCATAGATAGTAGCTCCTGATCAGTTTGGAGTGGATGTGAGTGTTGTTGAGAAACTCTGGGTCGGTTTTTGTAAACTTTATAATATATATATAAGAGAAAATATTTAAAAATCATTTGAAATAAAATTTTATTGGGTGGAATTGTTTTTGCAGCATACTAGTTCTGAAAAAGGCTACAGTAAAATTATCGTTGAACCAGCATTCAACAACATTTTTTTTTCTTTGACAGATTGCACCATTCATGGATGGAAATAAGGGAATTTAAAGCTATCAGTTGGGACATTACAAAATATAAGTAATAGTAATAATGTAGCAAAAAGTATTAAGTACCTAGTAGTAAAATATGTATCAAAAGAGAAAAAAAAGAATCCCAATATACGTATATATAGTACATATACATAAATAACACGCACTGGTTAAATATGTTTTTTTAATAACGTGACATGTAAAAATGGAAGATCAAATTTAATCAATCAATAAAAAATTGGAAAAAAGGCAAATACACACTACTACTACGCCACGTCACATCCCCGTTCTTAGAGCGTAGATCGCTACAAATACACAATGCATGCATTTTTCTACTGTGATAGAACAGTAATACATAACTGTTTTACTGGTTTATGTGTGTCATAAAAATAATGGACCATTATTAAATGCTAAATGCCCTCGATGTTCTAAAATCTAATAAAATAGCCAGGTTATGTAAAAGTCATGGTCCTTCTTTCTAGAGGTCAGCTGAACCAGCATTTTCAGTATTAGGCACTGCGAGGATCAGGATTGATATTTTTGTGTGTAAGTGAAGGATTACTACGAAATGTGCAGTCCCCATATCTATTAACAGTTTAGATATGTGAATATTCGCTTGAAAGACTTTTTTGAAGAAAGATTCACATTCGTATTTCTTTCGTATACTATGCATCCCTTTATCACAAAACAGAAATTCTCCTCTATGCTTGCATTTAGCGTATTCGTTAGCGCTATAGTATTCGAAGAAGTGTTGGCTGTGGGTGGCAACAATGTAAACAATGGAATGGGAGTCCTGGGGGTGGAGGGGCTTATGTAATGTCCTGCGATCCTTGCTTTGGATTGACCCTGTGGTCTAAAGTGTATCAGCCTCCTGGTCAGCAAGCCCCTTAAAGGGCTAATCTGTTAGCGATTAAAGCCATTCTAAACCTTTCTAGTGGGGAATTATTTCTTGTTCTCGTTGTACTGAAGTTGCCCATGGTAGAGCTTAGTGTAATTTGGAAGAGAAATATGTGTAATCTGTGAAAAGGAACAAATTTCATTCTCACGGATTTTGTCCTGCCTTGAAATTTTAAAGTGAATTTAAAGCTATAAAATACATTTTGGCAGATCTCCTATCCAGAAACTTACTACCCTGCTTGATTTCAAACTCAACTGGTACTAGCTTTGCTTTCACAATAAAAAAAATCCTTAATCGTATTCAATCTAACATACCCATTTGATACACCTTCTGATTATGGTTCCATCTATTTTGACATTATAAAAGTGTCTTTGCCAATAAATCATAATGAAAATTTTCTACTCAAGCTTAGTGTACCAATCAGTAAATTAGTTTCTGATAATTCAAGAACTCTAAACGCATAAGAATTTTCAGATTTGAAAACTGTTGAAGAACTGTGGATGAAAGTGCATATGGTTTTATCACCAGAATTGTAGTTTGCTAACAAATTTTGAACCAAATCTGTCAACGGCCTTTAACAAATGTAACTCAAAAACGTAACGAGGCAGATAAATTAAATTAGGTACGTGATCTTGAGAACCAAATTGCATATATGTATGAAATTTTAGACTTTACTAGTGAAGGGGAAGAAGTTCAAGTACATACTTGATTTTCTTCACTATAAGACAAGCTAAACAAGAAGTATACTATGGAAATATACGAGGAAGTCATGGGAAGGTCCTCCCGTTGGTTAACGATGTTTTTGTTGCAGTATAGCCAAATATGATTCTTGCCCGGTTAATATCCTAAAGCTAATCCAATCCAATCTTCAGTTTTTTTGTTTGCGCTTTTATTTCTCAGTTACAGAAACAATGATTAGTAATTAAATTAACCACTTTGTAGTATCAAGTAACACCAAGAGGAATAATCAACACCATTAGCATTTACTGCATATATTTGATAACGGTTAATTGCAATGAACAAGTAAATACAAGAAAGCAAAGAAATACACAACAGAAACAAGGAAAATAGAATTTGTCCATCCGAAATCTTGCTGATCATCTAATTAATTTCGTTTCTCAGTAACGATCCTTAACCAGTACTGCATAGCTGGATGTGGATTCTGTGTATAAAAACTTACGCAATGTTATCAAAATGCTGATAATAATTTTTGCTATTTAATGTATTATCTAATCTCGTTATCCTGCGACAATCAAATGCATTAAAAGTTTATTACATTATCGTTCATGTAATTGTTTCCATAAATAATATTCTATTTATTTTTACAGTTTCTTTTTCTTCTTCATAAATTTATTATTTTTACCATCTTTGAATCCAGTAATGGTTAGAACAAACAAAAGAGTTATTTATTAAAATTAGTTATAATAGAACACACAATGTTATTTATTTTATATTTCTAGGAGGAGCGTAAGTTGCAAGCTAATGAACGATAACAATATATATTTCTTTTCTTTTGATCTCCGTAAATTATTGCAAAAGTTTGAGCCAAAGGAGCCATAAACTTCGTAAACTGGTGTTTAGTTAGGCATAAAGCAGTAACTATTTAATTAAAGCAACGAATAGCTTCCTTGCTCTTTTTCATTTTTGAAGGAGACTTCGTACTTATTAAATTAAAATACACAAACTGACAGATGTTTGAAGAATTAATATCTTTTCCCATACATACATAACAAACATTATTTTGTTGAAACATAATTATTCAAATTACTCCTTTTTAATCCTATTATTATTCAAACTTCCTATACTTTGTGAAGTATCATAATATTTCTAAAAGATATTTCATTAACCCTTAAATGCATATTCTTGTCAAAAATCTGCAAAATAGTTTTATTCTTTTCCCATTAATTTTTTTTCAAAATAAATACTTTAAAATATAACTGAAAAATTTTTTCGCTATTTTTCGCTTAATCTATAACGTCTAAGCTAACTGAAACTAATTTTCAAACAAAATATATATATAAAAAACCGCATTTAAAGTTTAGTTGTTGTTTTATTATCAGGATTCTGTTCATCAGAACTTGATCGTTGGCAAGGTCTCGGCTTCGGGGCTAGTGGGTGCAAGTTCAAAACCCGATCCCACTGAAGGTCAACCGTGCATCTGGGTCTGGTGTATGTTAAATCGAACGTTGTTAGTGACTCTCGTTAGTGTGGTGCGGAAGTTTGGAGAGGGGTACCAGCTCAGGTATAGTCCTTGTCATCTGACCGTGGTTCAAACTTACGAGGTCCTTCCCAAAATAGCCCTCGTGTTGCTTCCAAATGGGACACTAATATAAGTAAACTAAACTAATCCATTAAAAATCCATAGACTCTCTTAAATATTATTTACCAGAACTTTTGTACATTCGAAATATCTTTGCATAAATACTAGACTCATCCAGAAAGTAAGTACCGTTTGCGCATATCTCCCGCGCATCTGTCAGCATAAAGGTCGCGCATGCGTAGCTACATCCTTCAACTCAAGAACGAATTAGCCTATCCATTTTGTTTGTTTACGTTAACGTTTGAAGTCATTGTTTGACGGTAATCATGTTTAAAGCAATCGATTGGCCCACCAGCTGTGAAATAAGAGCCGTTATTAACTTTTTGAATGCGAGAAATGTTCGACCTTGTGAAATTTATCGTCAGATAAGTGAATGTCAGTCCGGACATAGCTCCATCCGACTTGCATTTGTTTTCTCATCTCAAGAAATTTCATGCCGGCCAGCAATTTGCAAGTGATGATGAGATCAAGGTAAACGTTTAGAACTGGTTCAGGTCTCAGGCGGCCAAATTCTACGAATCGGGTATGTTGCAATTAGTGCCAAGATATGACACATGCCTTAATTCGCATGGTGAATATGTCGAAAAGTAGTAAAAGGTGTGTAGATTTTTCTGTAATAAAATACAAATGAAACAAATTGCTAATCTTTTCTAATACCCAAACGGTACTTACTTTCTGGATGAGCTTTGTATATTTGCATAGGATAAGAGAATGTTATATACGCGAAAATGCGTAGTCCTACAGTGGATAGAATTGACACTTTAGAAGCTTACGAGATGTGTTTATAAAAGATCAAACAAGGGGACTTAGAATGGTTTCTTTTTATACACTTTTATTTAACTTGACTAGTTTCATGTTTGTAAAGATGGAATAGTGTAATCGATTTTTCTCCGACTTCCTGATGCATTAGAGTTCTGAAATTTTGACTCGATGAGAGCACACCATTTTCAGAACTTAACTTTCAGTGAATCAATTAATTTAACTAAACTTTGATTCCAAATGAATAGCGCGACCTGGTGAAGAATTTAAAGCAAAATTAATTTCAAGATTCCTTAATATTTATAATAATGAATTATAAATTAAAGACTAAAGAGTAGGAAATAATTAAAATTAAAAAAAATCTAATTTTTAGAATAGTAATAAAAGTGTTTCATGACATTTGTTTTTAGTTTGATTCAGAATTACACAAATGAATAATACCCATACGACATCATAAAATTTTATCGCGAGTTTTGTCGTGATGTCATAGCAGGGAAAACACTTTTGAAAATCGAAATCGACTTTTTCAGCATTTTAAGCAATTTTTTAGGAGGAAGAATAAGAAGGAAAACAACACTAACAACAAAAAGACACGCGTCTATCTAGTACTAAATCGATATAAGAAAAAAATAAAAGCCCAGATGTAAATGCTATCACACAATTTTTGCTACAAAATTAGTGGATGAGTATCGAATTTAAGTTACTGAGGTCTGAATGTCTGAGAACCTTGAATCCAGAGAATATTCAAACTGATAGTTTGAAAATAGATTTTTTTGATTTATTGCTACTCGATGGATTTTCTTCTCCTAAAGGACAGCACCTGGATTAAATTACCCTCACTTTATTTATCTGACTATTGAAAATCAATATTCAGTCTTTGTATGGCATAGATAGAATATATTACTGTAATAGACATAAAATAGTGTGTCAGAACATCAATGGATTTTGAAGAGTCTTTGTTCCTAGCAGATTTTGGTCGTGGAATTGTCCATACGTTATTTAAACCATAAAGAAAGACTAGGGATAATAATGAATAAACTTTCTCAAATAATTAGATTTTCTGAAAGGTGTAAAAGAAGCAAAAACTTTTCTTAGAATAGTGAGTTAAATAGTAAAAATAAAAAAGTTTTCAAAAACACAACCCATGACGACCAACACATAAATGGAGTTAGAGCCGGTCGGTGGTGTTTACAAAAACACGCTTTTATTAGTATACCGAAAACAGAAAGAATATTTTTCCCAAAAAATCTAGGTATCAGAACGAAAACGTAAGAGCGTGATGCACTATTAGAAATACTCTTAAGTAAATTGGAATTTTAGTCACATTTATAAAATATTTTAATTTTTGATGATTGCCTAAGAATTTTCTTTCTTATGATATTCAATGTTGTTTAATTTAATTATTATATTTTTTTCAAGCCTCAAAATTTGACATTTTCGTTCTGATAAAAAAATTGCTTTCTATTTTTTAGTACACAAATAAAAGCGTGTTTTCGAAAGCTTTTTTTTATTTTTATTATTTTCTACTATTTTGTCTATAATTTATATTTCATTATTATAAATATCATGGAATTTTGTTATCATTTTTTTCTCAAATTCATTACCAGGTGGCTCCACTCGTACGGAATTAAAATTTAATTAAAATTAATAGATTAATTAATAATTAAGTGCTGAAAATATTAGACTACTGTATTGTCATCGGGAACACACAACTGTACAAAATTTGATAACAAAAGCCTAGCAAGATGTGAATACAAATCGATTCCATTTTTACAAACACGAAAAAAGCGAAGTAAATAAGAGATTATAAAAATAAGGTAACTTTGCCGCTTTCTGAACATTCATCTGCTTTTACTGTTCATGCGCAGTTGGGATATGTTGGCGAAGTATAACTAAATCCGGATATTGTACCATTCAACTACAACAAACCAGCCAACCAACCATAACCAGTTGGAATCCCACTTCTGGGTATTATGTTAAAATGGCACACATTTTAACATTAAACCTTCTAAAAGAGGAATCTAATTTTTAACTATCTGAGAAAATGAAAAAATCCTTAAATCCATGTATATTCTTTTGCAAGAACAAGTACTAGCGTTGATGAAATAAAAATAAAATACAACAAAAATCAGAAAGGTTTCACAAACATCAATTAATAAAATGTTTCTAAAAGATAAATATTATTTCTTCTAATGGTCGCAAACTTCAGATAAATTTAATGAAACAGTTATGTAACACAATGCAATTTTTTACATTGCGTTATTTAACAGTTTACATAATACTTAAAATTTCACGAGATAGTTCTCTTGGCATTTTAAATATTAATTACTGAAACTGTGTCTTGAAAGTGTTTACTTTCAAAATTTTTAACAGTTAATCATTCATTCGTTTTTTTATTGCTGCTTCGAAATGAACCGATTATTTGTCTGTAAACAATAAAAATATTTTTATTCCATCCTTCAGAAGAAGCGAATAATATTAAACGATTATTTTTACTTTGCCACTAAATAGGTCCCAGACATGCAGTAGTACAACATGCTTCTCTCTCTCTCTGTGAAAACAGAAAGCCAATCTAATACTTCCACATTCATATAATTAAATACGTCGCCCAGGGAGTGGGTAAGAAACTGCATCTTTTTTATTTCAAAACGGCTCCAACCTAAGCAGAAATCAGAAAAAAAATAACTCGCTGTAAATAAAATACATGTTAGCTGCTTTGTTCTCCCTAAAGGGTTGAGTTCATTTAAGTTGTGAGCTTTTAATTATCCTGCTCTTTGTTTATTCACCATTTCCCTCGAAGGGATCTTTCCTTTTATACTCATCCGTTGCTTAATTCAAGACATTTCTCGAGACTCACGCGTTTAGAAAACAATATTTCATAAATTATGTTATGTTTAACTTGCACACCACACTTAAAGAAAGATGCGGGTAATGTATGACAAAAATCCCAAAAGCATTCATTTATTGATATTGGAAATGACAAAGGCGGCAAATAAAAATCTTGCTTTTGTTGAGAGTTTCCAACATTTTTTGGCGGTGTGAACGGCAAATGTAATCAATAACTCCTTTATTAGTTTACTGTTTGAGGAATGAAGAGTTAAAATAAACACATCAGTGTGTATGTGTGTGTATGTCATAGCATTTCCTCATGTTTATTCTAGAACTTTTTCATTAACTGCTGTTAGTTGACCCGCAGTAATTCTCCTAATATTGTTGATGGCGCCTTGATTTGTATTTGAAGAATTGTAAGCTTTCTTCTAAACCTAACTTAAGGGTGGGCTACCTATCTAGGATTTTTGTAAGCTAATACTAGTTAGTTAATCCTAGCCCTAGGTAGGATCGCGGTGGCCTAGTCGTAAGGTGTCGGTCTCGGAGCCGGAGGGTTCCCAGGTTCGAAACCTCATTCTACCGAAAGTCCGTCGTGTATTGGACTTGTTGCACGTTAAATCATACATAAGGAGTCAAACGTCCTCCCGCTGGTGTACTGCGGACTCTTGGAGAAGGTGGTGCCAACTCAGGTGTCATCCTCGTCATCTGAGTGCGGTTCAAAATTACTAGATCCGTCCCAAAATAGCCCTCGTGTTGCTTCAAAAGGGACATTAATATAACTAAACTAACTAAACCTAACCATAAGTAACTCAAACGTTAATATAATGATAAGCTAGCTCTTGGTTGTTCAAATGGTATTGCATTTGTGCATTGTTTCCTTCAAGATCAATGAAAGAATGAGAGTCGTTTTCTTGTCAGCTGTTTATTTTCAACTTCTTGTTAGTTGTTAGTTCACTCACAATATCCTTCTTTATGATAGAGATAGTGACTTGTAGTTGAAAATTAGTGCGGTTTCTCTTCGACGTAACTTAAGCATTGGGCTGTCTAATTTGGGAAATTATAAGAAGATTTTAAGGTGGCTCAGATGTCTTCCCGTTAGTGTTTTATAGAAATGCGGAGAGTAGGAATATTAATCTTGTGAATAGATTACAGTTTAAAAACTAGAAAACATCCATTATTAGCTCATTGGTAAATCCGGTGTAGCGTTCCATAATTATTAAAGTCAATTTTCTCTCTTCATGTTTAATTTTATCACCAAAATTTTGTCAATGAATTGTTAGATTCAATGCACATGTTAAAACGAAGTCGAATCCTAAATATACATTATTTTCAAAGCTGCGTTTAACATATTTTAAAATGAGAGTGAAAAATGGAGAAAGAGGACAACTTGTGTCTCCATAGAAGCCTTCACTGCGCTTTTATTTTATCAGTGATGTTATGATGAAGAAAAATGACAGAGAATCAATTCAACACTTATATATGACATTTGCTTAGAAGTTACTGACGTATTTATAAACGCTTAAATATAGTTAAAAAATTTTAAACACTGGAAAATAGTTAAAGAAATGGAGGAAATATTAGCACACATATTTTTAATGCAAGATCCACTTTAATGTTTCCAGACGTACTAAGACATGCCAACAATAACTGACATTTTATTTTTGAACAGTAGGTAAACAAAATTAGAGATTGAATAAAGACGTAGTTTCTTGAAGTGTAACCCCCTAGCTTTGTGATGCATTCATTCCAGATGCTCACAAACTTGTGAATTCTATGGACAAATGTTTTGGGTTGGGAGGCAGACCCACGCTTCTTACACGTCCTGTTTCTTGGAAAAGCAATGTCCCCGTTATGTATCTTGGAAGGGCAATGTCTCCGTGTGCAAAGTCTCCAATTAATCTCGGCTACTGCAACACCTTCCAACTCGAGAAAAAGGAAAGCTACTCGCTGATCCTTCTTGCTGCACATTGCAAAGCCGGGCGACCATATTTACTCTCCAACATCTGATACTCTTCACCACGATCATAATACTCTTCAATTTGATCCTCTTCAGAGAGAAAAGAAATGATGCTAACATAATCAAACTTCGCTCGTGTGACGACAATATTACAAACTCTATGCATTTTTGCTGAGCAGCCAAGCTTCTCATTAGAGCTATTTTTCAGACTAAAAAATACGGATAATTGTTTACTTACCTATTTTCCATGCCTCGTTGCTACAATATCCATATGAAAGAAGTGGCTTAGAATCTATCTCAACAACGTTGGAGAACACAACAGTACCTACTGGTATATAGAAATATCTATTAAATAGAATGGATAAATCAGTATCATCATCCAATACTTCTTCCTAAACTTTGGAAACAGTGTATTCCACAAGCTCACTCTTTCAAAAGCACTTCGTTTCGTTTGAATGCTATACGTTATGAATAATATCTGAATTAATCTTAACGTTATGAATGATATCTGAATTTGAATGTCTTATCCTCTTTGTTAACACACGCTATCGAAGTTTTATGTCACTTGTTGTTCTTGTAATTGTCTAATGTCAGCATTTGAAAATATATACCAGTAGCATTTCTCTTATTCCAAGGATCTTTCTCCTAAGAAGCACAATCATTTTTACTCCTGTAAAATTGTATAAACTCAATAAGAAGTGAATAAGTAATGTCTTTGTTTTGTTTGAATGCTATACGTTATGAATGGAATATTAATTTCAATGTCTCATCCTTCTTCTACACACATGCTATTGAGGTATTATTTTATATGTTTCTCTAATAGTTTTTTAATGTCACCGTTTGCCAATTCTTTCCACTTTCGTTTATCTTAAGCACCATTCTTTTGCTAAGTACAATCATTTCTTCCCGTATAAAAGTATAGAAAAATTAAGAGCTTATATCAATACAAGCTGAAACGACACACTGAACAGAGAACGACACATTGGCACAGAGAACTACAAAAGTCTTAAATCCACAACTGCTCAGCAAACAGGAGTAATGTACCTTTAATAGCAGTGAATTAATCAATTCTCAGAAATAGACCAAATCGAAGGCAGTTACTTACAGAATTTTCTACCTTTAACCTATGTCTACTTCAGGTTCTCCTCAAATATCAGATAGTTGAATAATAGGTTTACGCTTTCAGTAATGATTGATCTAGATCCAAATTATTCAGTCTCCATTTAAAGCCTCTCTTGAGTTGATGTATGAGAATTGGCGGAATCACCAGAAGCCAGTTGGATTCCGACATGAAACCGTCCGATCTCTAGGATCATTTCCTTGCTATGAAAATGAATCGTAATATATGGCTCATTTGCATATCAATGATTGCTGCCCTCTTCAAATTCATGCATATGTCATTAAATGCCGCTAGAGAAGGGAATAAATAGCTGAAATGCCTCTCATCCAATAAATCTCAAGAAGCGCTGCGATTGTTCTGCTATAGTTTTTGATGCGACAAAGATTAGAAGTAGACTTCAGCAAAAGTATAGCGATCGAAAGACCATTAAGTGCTTGCAATAGAGTTGATATCAGTGGAATAAAGCGGCCAAGTAAGCTCAATGGCACATAAACTCGCAGGAATTCTTTTAAGAGTAAAGATTACTTTGCATGTCTTTTAAAGCCGTGGAAGGTAATCCAACCCTCATTCTGGGTAACATTAATATAATTATTTAATAAACAATACTTAACGGATCCAATTCATGCTCACATCATGCACATCAAATGCTTCGCGCCAATTTCATTTCAGAATCCACTGAATGTCTTACAGAAGGAAATAACTTGCAATTCAGATAACGTGCAGTTAGATGCTAGATGACATGGATACTTACGTTTGTCATGTGACTGTGAGGTCACGTGAATTTTCTATATTGCGCTCAGGTTTTGTATTCAGTTTCAACTTCAAGTAGAATTATTTTGACACGGTTTTTTAAAACTTTGAGAGGCTTGACTCCAGATGAGTCTGGATTCAACGCAATTCAATTCTTCAAAACTAGCAAGAAAATTAAGAAAAACCTTTTAGATTTGATATATTGCTCGAATTAAATAAAGAATTGTAATAAGATTAAATTTCGTTTTTATTTATCAGTACTTAAAGCACCTATTGCTTGCTATTTTGACTAAATCCAACCCTGCATCACGAAAAACATTTCCCGACAAGAATTTCCAGTAAAGTTTCTTTTCAGCCAAAAGCAAGATGTAAGTGGAAAAAAAGTTTCTGGTCTAAATCAAATGTACGATGACACCGTGTTTTGTTGCATTGGATGAAAAGGTAATTCCTAGGCGAAAGTGGAGTTACTAAGTTTCGGTTTCAGACTATTGGTTTTCAAAATTTACTTGAAGATAGAACAAATATCCATGTCTTATGCGGATAATGGTAGTGTATTCTATGTCACCACAAAAAAATCTGAAAGATTTGCTGGAAGTATTCAGGGGACATCTAATTTCTTGATTTGACATTGCCTAATGAAATGAATAAAATATTTCTCAGTGGAAAATGAAATGAAATGGTTAAAAAATAAACGTCAACTGGAAATTTCAACATTGAATAAATGTATGAAAATTAGAATTCCTTAACACTTGTATCATGCAGAACTCCCTAAGAAAGTGTATTAATTCAAAATTTTTGCATACATTTCTTAATTAATATGATAACTCTCCACACTAACTATGCATATTTTATGAACGTGCTTACTAAATACAAAAATATTTTCCCCGCATTAATTTTGTATGGTCTGTTTTTCAAAAATGTATAATTTTCAAAGAAACATAAATGTATTATTTTTAATAAGAAACAATCGTCTGTTTGGATATTTACTGCAAGATTAAGAAAATATTTGGCAAAAAAGGAGATTATTTTTCTATTTTGATAGAGGTTTCACATTTGTTGGAATTCTCCATAATTTTTATTTTAATATAAACTATATTACTGATAGTTTCATCATGGATTGTGAAAGATTTCATTTATTAAAGTAACTGCTGATGGTTTCTTCGAAAGAATTCGGACAAACTTCTAATAGTGAAATAAATTATTTTAATACAAGAAAAAAATAACTTAACATTTATTGATTTTTTGGTTTAAAATAATGCAAGTAAATGAAAACTTATAAGTTTTTTCCACATGCCCGAAAAATATAAAAGAAACAATCTCTACATTTCCTCCCCCAATTTCTCCTAATATTAAAAAGTATTTATTCTGATAATCAGTCCATTCAACTATGAACATTTCATTTCGTATACTTAATTGAAATTTTTCAAACACAAAAATTTAGTGAAAATCTAATACTTCTTAAAATATTACTTTCCCATTATAACTAAAATTTCTGGCTAAGAAGTTTTTAAACATTTCCAAACATATACCAAAGCTGAAAAGGACTTTGAATAAGGTTCTTTACAGTTTTTCAATCTGTACATTAAATCTCTGAAAAGTTGTCATTTTTATTTAGCAAGATACACGGCGTTGCTCAGTCTTTTTATCATCAAAACGTTGCGGGAGAGTGAAAGCGGAACTACGCTATATAAAACCATAGTGTTACTTAATAATTTTTCATTAATGGAATAGCCGTCTTTGGCGACCAGCTTGTTCGTCCAGGATATTGGTTTTTCTGGGTATTAAACCTTTAATTCGGAATACATAACGATATGAAAATTTACCTTTTTTGTTTGATACGATTAAAAAATATGAATTTAATGGAAATTGAAATTCATGCAAAAAATTAATTACTTTTCCCCTTCGCCTGCTTTCGAAATAAAGCATTTTAATATTAAATATTTTGAGCCAAATGTCTGCGCATGGTCAAATTTAACTGAGAAATTTACCGATGAGAAAGGTTTAAAAATAAATACGTCATTATACATATTTGATGAAAGAATAATACGATACTTTGAAAAACCTAAACGAAATAGCCTGAAAAAGAAACAAAGTTTAAAAAAACAGTTCCAACAAAAATATTTAAAAATTATTTAAACAGAACTAACTGATAGAATTTTCCAAATAATAAATTTTGTGAAGAGTAAGAAAATAATTTTCTTCTCAGTCAAAATGCCTGAAAGTAAAAGAAACCCGAATTATAATAATTGCGAGAGTAGAATAAAACTAAAAATCTGTAGTAAAGCAAAATAAATGTTCTTTATCACTTTATAAAAAGCATCAATTTGAAGGTATCTCTAGAAAATATTTCACTAAACAAAACTCAACAAATGAAATAATAATTACTTCATTCAACAAGCTTGAGTTGAGAAACATATTTTTAAAAGTGTATAATATCAAACTGTGGGTAAGTGAAAATTTACTTTTGAATTAATGTATTTAATGTATCAAAGAAAAGAACTTTGTAAATCGAAGCTTTGACAATGGAAGAAATAATGTGATAAAAATATTTTAGGAAACCATGAAGTTAATTTGATTTTCATTTCAACAATGAAAAGTATTGTTGAAAAAAAAATGTTTCCGAAGAAATCTCCGAAAAATGTCAAAATCTTGCTCAATTTTTTATGAACTGAAGTTTTAATTAACTATTGGATTTTAAAAGGTTGACAGTGACTTTTCTGGCGTTTTGAAGAGCACATGAACCGAATTTCCTCAAGAATGGACAAAAAACTGTAGATTTGTATAAGGAACACACACAGACAGACACTCTGCTTTATATATATAACGATAGTCAATGAGATGGAGTATAGAGCTTTTTTAAATGAAGATGCAATCGTTGTTACTCCAGTTTATTAGAATTTAAACATTCTTAGTCAAAATGATGATGGTGTAGATAATGAAACTTTACATAAAAATTAAAAATTACTGGAGTCCGAACCATGGCCATAAGTGAAACTCTTACGCGCATAGCGGCGCGTCTTAACAAGAAAGAGTTACATCGTAAAAAGAGAGCGTTAAAAATACTCCCAGAGTTTAAATAGTTTCGGAACGGGGAGTCCTCGAAGATCTCGTGATTCTGCAAGTTAAAGTAGAAGTGCGGTTCTTTAAGATTAAAGTATAAGTAATTCGTTTATAATTAAAAATGAAGTGGCGTTACAGAGAATTTATTTTAAAGATGTCGAAAAATTCTAAATCATTACATGTATACATTAGCAAATCCTTTCTTCTATTAACTAGAACTGCTTTTTGATAGAACTCACGGTTAATGAATTTCTTAAGGCGTTTTTATTTCGAATAGTTTTTATTATATCTAAAATGTTTCACTATGTCTTTAAATTTGGAAAGTTAGGCACACAGCTTCTTAAAATAAAGCGTATGCTAAGAAGTAAATATAAATGATTAAGGTAATATTAATGAATAGAAAATAAAAGTTCATTGGCAAAAAGCAAAAATATTCTTCATATTAATTAGTTCTGAAATTTCACATCAAATAAAATTTTCTCCTCTTTAACTATTCTTGAAACGGCAGTTTCTTTCAGGTTTGTCTTATTAGTAAAGAAATGTGAAAATCTTCAAGTTTGCGTTTTGTTTATCACGATCATAAAAAAATTTAATGATTGGATAAAAAATTGTAAATATTCTTACAATAACTTTTTAATCCTAACTATGTTTTATCAATAAATCCAAGAAAAAAATGTGCTTTATTTGACACGTGCGAATATTATGATTTCAAAGAATAACAAATAATAGTCATGCTCTAAATTAAAATTAGCGAATTAGAAAAACATTAATCTAATAATACCCATACAAAAACACCCTGAAGCAACTAATGGCATACTCGCATAAAAACAAGCAATTAATAACACAAGAACAAAGGAAAAAAAACCTCACGAAGCAATTAATAACACACATGCAAAAAAATGCACGTAATCGTTTGTTTAGGGTGACACATGAAGTCTTTTCTTTCAATTAAGAAGATTCTGGTGCGTTTAAAAGAGTGCAAGTTGAGAAACTTAGAGTAAAAATGTTATTTGATGTGTTTTAAGTTTGTTTCAGGTAGAAAATGCTCCAGCTCTAGAGTGTGGTATGACTGCATTTCGAATATTCCTTTTCATAAGCAATTACTTCAGATTTTCACCATTTAGAAATTAATTTCAAAGTAATATATGTCGCTAGAAGTTTTATTTGTACCTAAAATTGACTATCCTGCATTGGAATTCCAAACGATTCGTAACGAATTATGCATTTTGAAGATATAAAGGAAACGGCTATTAAGGAGGACTTCCTTTTTACATACTTTTATTGAACTTGATTTGTTTTATGTTTGTAAGGATGGAATTTTGTAATCGAATTTTCCCTCACTTTTCGATGTGCTCGAGTTTTGAAATTTTGTTCACTTATGTTTTCTCGATGAAAATGCACCATTTCAATATTTTCATATCTTAATTATCAAATGATTGATTCATTTAATTAAATTTTGATCCCATACGAGTTAGGCCACCTGGTAATGAATTTGCGAAAAAATTCATTTCAAGATTTTATAATATTTATAAAAATGAATTATTAAATATATTCAGGACTAAAAAGTGGGAAATATTTTTTCAAAAAATTCAGCACACAAATAGATGTGTTTTTTAAAACTGTTTATATTTAATCTATTGAAGGTTTTCTTTAATAATAGGGTTATCTTTGTTTCTCTCACTAATCATAATACTTTTTATAACCAAAGTGTTTTGCTTGCAGAACAATCCTGTATTCCTAATTTCGATTGGAATCGCAAAGTTTTGAAGTTAACATGATCTTGTTGAAACCTGGTTTTCTCAGCATTTCCAATTCTGATTTTTAGCACTATTTACTCTGAAATTTATATTATTATCGAGGACTTATTGAAGTTTCTTTATTCATGATCCATTTACGTTGATATTCCGCGACCGCATTTTGATCACAATTTTTTGAGGCTCTTAATTGCATATCTATATAAGCATATCTACACCTGTGCAGAGATATTCATATCTATAAAGCATATCTAGAGAAATAAGGAAACGAAATTATGCATTATAAATGATAAACAAATGACATTTTCCTTTTAAATGCAGTTATTTGGATGAAATGAATGAAAATTTTTAAGAAAAAATTTCGTGAATAATTTTGTTTTACGTGCATTGAAGAAATCTTAAAAAAAGACGCACAATCAATGTTTTCGCGACTCCTGATTGCATCAGTACCATCCCCATTTGAAGTCTGACATTTTTGCTCTTACACGGTTTTTGATTAAACTTGACTTGTTTCATCTTTTTAAAGATTGGAGTTTTTTATAAATTTTTCACTCATTTCCTGATCAGCTTGAGTTTTTATATTTTGTAAATTTGTTTGTTTTAACTTAATTTTATAATATATTTTTTATAACTTAATTATATGTTATTATTTTTTATAACTTATATTTTTATGACCTAATTATCAGTTATTTGATTAATTTAATTAAGTTTTGATTCCATAAGAGTGGAAAATCTGGTAGACAATTTGAGAAAAAATGATTTCAGAATTCCAAAATATTTACAATAATGAATTATAAATTAAAGACTAAAAAGTATGAAAAATAACTAAAATAAAAATTCTAATTTTTAGTATACTAATAAAAGTCTGGCTTTAGAAACTGTTTTTATTTGACGTTTGAACGGATGATAACTAATAGTTTGATTATCTTTCAATTTATGGTGTGAATATCCATAATATTGATGAAATCTTTGTAATTTCTAAAGCCACGACATTTTCTAGCTCAAACTCAGTTGTATTCTAGTATAATATTTATATTTTGAGTGCTAAGTTATATATCCTCTAATAATCTATTACTTGCTTTTTAAATTAATATATCTTTCTTACCTGAATTATATATATTCTTCCCTTTAATATAATATCCACTTTTGAAAGTTTTCTAAGATGAAGGTTTATTACTAAATGCAAATACATGAAATTCAATTCTACTAAAAAAATTACCGATAGAAACAATGCGCATTATATGGATTATGAATGTTGTTATACAAACTTGAAAATAAATCCGCCTTTTATGATTTTCTAATATGTCTTAACCATCCTTGTTTAAGAATTACCACTTTTCCCGTAGAGCAAAAACTTTGGGTTTCTTATAAAAATAAAATTTATGTTTTTACAAAGCTAATGGTATATTACATGCTAGTTTATCAAGGAATTCGCTTTTGTTGGCAATTTCCGTGCAGTAGTCTTTGTTATACACTGGCAAAGAAAAAATATTGTACTAAATTGTCTCCAGAATAAATATCTTATCTATAAACTCTCCATAGAAAGGAAAATTTAGTGCAACATGCTGAACATTTCTTATCAGAAAGGAACAAGAATTCTTTTTAAATGGGAAGATAAATGGTAACATTTGGAAATAATTTAGTAATATTTGGTAAAATATGGACTTTCCTTTCTAAGATATGGTGCAGAGAATTTTCTTGCTAAAAATTTTAAAATATTGAATTGTTTATTATATCTTCACTTTGTTTATCTTCAATTTTATGCCCATTATTTATCTTGTACATACATGCTAAAATTGAGTGTAATTATTATGGAGTGAAGAGCATATGCTCCAAATGGAAGTTCAGGAACAAACAGACTGAATATTATATCAACAGCTTGAGGAAAGTCTTTTTAATAAAAATTTACACTTTCTGCATAGACATTTTGGACTGGCTTGAAAACAAAATATACGTCATTAAGAGACATTAATGAACTTTCGAAGAGTTCAATTATCATTTTAATTGTTTGAGCGAACAATTTCTTATAATAGTTCTAATACAGAATTTGGTATTTGTCAATTAGAGTCCCTGCTCTTATTATAAGTTGTACATTTTCAGAAGAAAAAAGTAACTAAGTATGTGGTGGCTATAGCATTTTATGCCGTCAAATAAATTCTGGCACATAAGCGACAGCAATTAGCCATTAGAGGAAACGATTCTTCGATAAAAATTTGAAATTTTTTGCACGTACCATTTAGGAAGGTTTAAAAATCAAATATACATCATTTGTGATTTTAATGATGTATCGAAAAGCTTAGGAGGTCAACAACTTAATTCTGGATGTTTGAGCGCACAATGATTTATAATAGCTATTATACAGAATATGTTATTTGTCAATTAGCAAGATTCTGTTCTTATTGGAAACGTTCAGGTGAAAAATTTAAATATGCATTTGCCGAATATACCATTTTATGTCGTCAAATAAATTCCAGCACATAGGCATTTCCCCCAAAATACTGTTTTCCGATGTAATTATATATCCATATACATTCGAAATTCAAACAGAAATGCTGAAACAAATTTTATTTTGAATCGTTACTAAAAACCTACAAAATTTAATATTTTTCTTTGATGAAATAAGTTTTTATTCAGATCAACACTTAAATTCCTTCCTATAATTAACTTGCAACCACTACAAAGGAGGTCTTCAAATACAGTATATTTCTGCACAGATTCTTGCAAGTGGTGAATTTCTATCAAGGAGAGCATTAGTTGCCTATTTCTGTACCTGAGAGGGAGCTATCTTAAGTCCAATTTTTCTGATATTGAATGTTTTCATCGTATTTGCATGATCCTGACCCAATCTTCGGATGGGCAAAGTGTCGTAGCTATAAATCGAAGAGAACCAAAAATAATTTTTGCGTTGCAATAAATTACGCTCTAAAACTTCTTTTGGATCTCCTGTAAAATGTTAAAATTGTTCCTTAAGATAGTTTACCTCTGACGTAGAAATTTATGGACGCCATTTACTTTGAATCATACCATTACATGCCAGTAAATTGCATCTACTAAAGTCCAAATATTTAAATATACAGGGTGTTCATTAATTATTGTCGGGGTTTCCGTACCTCATAACTTTCGAATAAATAATATTACGCAAAAACCGATTACGTATTCGTAAATTACAACTCAAAGAATTTTATTAATGATACTAAAAAAAATTAATGAATTTGCACATGGCTGCCCTTCGTGGCTCGTAACACATCGAGACGAAATTCGATTTCCCTCCAAGTGTTCTCCAGCATTTGTGGGGTAACATTTTGGATCGCAGTAACAATTCTGCGCTTGAGTTCATCAAGGGAGGGCACAGGGGTCTTGTACACAATGTTCTTGACAATCTCGTCTCGTTGATTTTCGTGGACTGCGAGTAAACGTTTCTTGGATGCGATCAACATCTTCCTGCGAAGTGCTCGGTCTTCCCGCTCCCTTTCGGTGTAGAACGCTACCAGTTTCCTGAAATTGTGTTAACCAGCGTCTGATAGAATTATCCGAAGGAGGATCTTTCTTGTACGTGGTCCTGAAGCGACGTTGAGTAGTTATGACTGATTTAGTTTCGAAAAACCACAATACACACATTGCTTTTTCTTGTACGGTCGCCATTTTTATTTATGACGTCATAATTACCCAGACTGCAAATGCGCTAAGATTGCATTGTTGCCACGTAAAATTCTTTGAGTTGTAATTTACGAATACGTAATCGGTTTTTGCGTAATATTTTTTATTCGAAAGTTATGAGGCACGGAAACCCCGACAATAATTAATGAACACCCTGTATACTCCATACTTCGTTAGAAGCTGATCTCTCAAATCAGTTGCTTTTTTATGTGCATCTTAATCTTTAGTTTCTATAATTAAATGCCCCAAATATATTTAATTTTGTATACATTATTTTACCCCCACAGCGTTGCAAAACCCCCCCCCCCCCCTCATTCCATGTAAATGGTTCTCATCGTAAAAATTGCACTTTTTTTCGTAACACTAAAAAAAGTACTAGCATTAGTCCTCCTCCCCCCCCGATTTTAGACAATCTGTAAATTTATAAATAATATTGGGGGACCCAAATGTTGAGGATCAAATATGTTGGGGGAACAAATAATAAGGGCATTAAATATTGAATGGGGTAGCTAGGATAATTATAAAAACACTGAAGCAAGGTAGAATGCCCAGAAAAATAATTATTAAATTAAAATATATATTGAACAATTAATTAATTCTGGGTACTAAAAAAATTAACACGATAAAAAAGCAATTCTAGCAATACTGATATATCACCTACCTTTGCTGACCTGAAAACCCTAGCTACATAATTAAAAGTCAATTCGCATATAGTGGTAGTACAATGCTAAAAAATAATTAAACAAAAACAATTTTATTAAAATTTAAATAATTTTTTATTTAACAATTACTAATATTGAAATTAATTACTGCCACAAAAAATTAGATATATGCATAAAAATTGATGCACAGGAATGAACATTTCATTCCTGTGCATTATATTTCATTCCTCCACATTATATGAACACAAAAAAAATAAAAATTGTATCTACACATTAGCACTGCAGGCCTAAGAATTATATTTCAGAACACAAAGTAAAAAAAAACAACCTAAATTTGATAGAGATGTAATGATCATTATTAACAAACACTTCTTGAATTGATGAATACCATTACATAAGTGAATTTTCTTTATATTCACTTAACAATGATATTTTGAAGTATGCAACTTGCACATTTTCGCATTTTCTTCGGCCATTTTTTTAGACTTGTATCATTCATTCAAAAATCGGAAAAGCTGAAGATGGAAAAAAAACGTTGAGCAGGAATAGACGTTTAAAAGATGATCACGATCTCTGTGATTAATAGTACACATTATTACGATGAAGAATAAAAATGCTGAAGGTATTACTCATATTGCAGATCTTGTAAAAGGTGATGATCATT
>BGPR01000005.1:51719-140327 GCA_013235015.1 Araneus ventricosus
GCTTTCTTTCACACACAGCACCTTAATTCACAGATTGTTCCGGCATAGTGTTGTAGAAAAAAACTTCATCTCGTCTTTCAGACCATACATCACTGTGGTTTTTTAAACTGCATCTTTTTAGGAATACCAATGAAGAATAAAAAGAATCTTCAGCTTCAGACTCAAGAATACAAAAAATATTAACGGAAAAATTAAAGCAGAGGCAAGACAAGACAGGACCCCAGGCCCAACCGGCCCTGGGGGTCCGCAGCTGGAACAACACCAACCACTCGCTTACCCCATCACAAAAGAATTCAAAAAATAACGGAAAACGATTCCAGATACAGACGCCCAAGACCTCATAGCGCCAAAAACCTACGCGAGCCAAGATGGCGAAGAAATAATCCCGTAGCAAAATTTGAATTTAAAAATTAATAAAGTTGAAACCTTAATGGAAACAACAACAAAAGTTAAGACAAATAATAATTAAATCGAACACAAAGTAAATAATTAAGTAAAATTTAGAAATTAAATGAAACGGCTAAAATTAACGTTTGAATTTCAAAATTTTCCAAAGTTGCCACAAGAAAAGAAAGAAACTTAAGTGGCGAAGAATTAAATTAATTAAAAATACTGACAAGGCCGAAAAAATGATGTTGATGCAATATTTGCAATCTAACACAATCATTCACAATTTCTAAAGGAATCTCACTCACCGCTTGAAATCCATTTTCCATTAAGTAATAACAATAGTATACAACATGAAACATGTAAAGAAATAATAATTCTAAAAGAAATGAAGAATGATCAGAAAGATCGGAAATGCCTTTGGCGATAGCCGAGTAAAGCCGGAACTTCGTTAATCCCCACTCCTCGAAAGTCTATGAAGATAGCTAAAAGGGAGCGAAGCCAATGCCAACAAGGTTTAAGGTGCAAAGCAAAATATACCCTAACAATCTGAAAGACCGCCTGCGCATAACGGAGGGTTAAGCATAAAATGCTATACCAAACGTCAAATAAACCGCAACACATCAACGACACTTACTCATTGCCTCGAAATACTATTTTTCGATGCTATTATACATGGTGTCTTCTCAAATCGTGTCCCAATAGCTAATTTCTAAACCGTTTTCGAAAATTATATACTTTCAGGTGTAAAAATGCTTTAAATGACGTAAAGAATTGTATTTTACGTTGTTTTGAGCTAATAAATGTACAGTTGAAAAATTTCCGAAGTCTAAATTTTTATGCAGTCCTCCTGTCCTATTAGTCCTATTTAGAAAAATATTCTTGACCCAATAGCATTTTAAACAAAAAAAGTTCTATTCTTCTGCTACTAAAACTAAAAGTTATAAAGCTTTGAATATAATATTAGCTATTTGAAACGATTTCAATGGCCGTCTCGAGGAAATCACGCTAATCAACGTGCAGCGGTTGCTCGAGTCGGCTGTTGATTGGCTTAAAATACTGAAATTCAAAGCTTCATAATTCGGCCAGTTTTAATCGCAGAATAATGGAACATTCTTTTTTTAAAATGTCAGTACGCCAAATTTTATCACTAAATATGACTAATAGGACCGGGAAACGGTATAAAATTTTAAACTTTGTAATTTTTATCGGCAGTACATTTATTGACTCAAACAACATAATCCTCTACGTCATTTAAAGTCTTTTTTCCAATTGGAAGTATATACCTATCTCTAACAGTTTAGAAATTAGCTATTGGGTCATTCTTTGAGTGGACACCCTGTATATTCACTTACATTTGATATTCAAATAAAAGATTAATACAAATTTTATTTTGAATCACTTCATAAATTTACAAAACACCATTATACTATGAAAGAATGTGAAGTTTGTATCCAACTTAACATTTATTGCATTCCTAGAACAATAACTGCTATGGAGGTCTTTAAAACAGAATAGACTTCTGCAGAGATTGTTCTGAGCGGTGAATCTCGATCAATGAGAGAATTAGTCGCCTGTTTGTCGCCGCTATTAATGTTGAGTCTCACCAATCCGTATCATCAAGTGGGATCCCTTATAACAAAATTTTAATGAGAGCACTATTCAGTCAGATATTAGCAGGCTACTGAAGTGGTTTCGGTAATTTCATTTTCCGGGTTATTTTACCATTAAGATAGTTGTGTATTTAATTAAATGAATATTTATTTTAGAGGCAATGGTGCTTTCATTTGTTTTGGGTAAATGATAATTGGGATCAAAACAGTTTATGAGTTAATTTGTTACTAAATGATTCTTCTTGAACATTATATTCGTTTGAATCCTATCAGAATGGTATCAATAGATTTTTGTTCCTGGATGTTTCATTATTTTTATTATATGAAGCTGGGGAAAAAATCAACTGCTAGGAAATTGTGATTGCCAGTACACAGCATCAATAAAATACTAGATTAATTTAAGATACATAGCAAATTCATTTGTTGTTTATTGGCGTAACGTGATATATTAAACTGCCACAGTTTTATTAAGATTGCGATGAATATATTGTAAAGTGCCATTATTCATTACTAGCTGTTACCCGCGACTTCGTGCGCGAAGATCTTGAATTATTCTTCTTTTAATTCACGAATGTAAATGTTTTGTTGCATTTTGAAAGGGGAAAGTAAAATTGCTGACGGTTGATAATACTTAATTGGACGGCTGACAGGAGTGTACTGTGCATGTATGCTGATATAGTTATGTAAATTGTTTATCTATGCTAATATACTTTTGTATACCACGTTATTTGCACAGATGTAGAGGTTGTGTGGGCTGGACACACGTGAACACGCCACATATAGTTGCCCATGCGAAAAATATGGTTTTTCCAAATGTACGCCTGCCACTTTCAGTATCTGGCCCTGAGCCTGGCAAATGATATTTTTAAAGGGATTTGTTACCTTCTGAACTGAGATGATAAATCCTTCGGTATTATCGGATGGCGTGGAATTAAAACGCTCTCTCTTCTCCCTATATTAGTCATAACAGTAGCTTTCATGACGTTTGGACCTAGATGTGTAATTTGTAACCGTGTGCCACTGCGCAGTCTCGGTATATCGAGGTTACGTATTAGTAGTACTGGCACACCGACATTCAATCTCGGCTTGTCGGAAGGTGCCCCTGACAATTCTAAGATGTTGAAGAGCTCTACAGAATATGATGTTCTTTGTTAATGTCCATTACCGTATCTACAGATGGATTCTGTAATATCTCACTGTGAAAATGAAACAAAACATCGAGAGAATAATTCACTAACGTCATTGGATCACTGTGTAACCGTCTTAAAAGCTGCAAATGCTACGACAACAGGAAACCGGAAGTGTAAAGTCTCCTTTGTTGTTTATGGTCAAAGAAAGCAATATTTTCTTATATTAACTTTAACACTGGAGAAAGCCCGCGCGCGAAACAGTAATTTGGCTTGAATTTATTTCTATAAGAAAAAGAAGTATTGTTAGAAATTACGTTGCAAAAATATTTTTAAACCTCAATAACAATCAGAGAAAACATTTCATCGCAATGGAATTAATAGCATTAAAAAGATCATTTTCTGATCTTTAAAATGGCATAAAAATAATTGTTGTCTAATAAATATTTCAGAAGTTCTTGGCAAAAAACGTCTAAGCATTAGGCTTAAAAGCGGCTAATTTTCGTTATTTAATTAAATATCTTAAGAACTAATTAATTCTGAAAGTTGAAAATAGTACTTTTGACCTAGAAATATGCTCTAGAATGTCGTGTGTAAATTTCATGTCGCTACCGTTCACCGTTTAGGAGGAGTTCTTGTGACCGACCGACAGACAGACAAATACATGTAATTTCTGCCTTATTTCATGGATATTTATAAAGATAAGCAAAAATTTCAGAAATAAAGGTAAATTAGTTCAAAGTCTAACCGTTGCCTAGCAACGGAGTAGCTATAAATTTGCGTTATTTCAAAATCGTTTGCACATAATTAAAAGTTATTAAACTTTAAAATAATAATAAAAATTGAAAAAAAATGTCACAGAAATAAAATTGGTATCATTGAAAAGGCAAAAATTGGAACTTTAAGATGGTGTAAAAATAATGTTTATCGGACAATTGTTTCCGAAGTTACAGCGGAAAAAAGATCACGTGATAGTTATTCCATATTTTTTCGCATTCCTGAAGGATCACATGACAGTTGATTGAAAAATAAAATAATCTTCATCGCGAATCGCGGAGTCAATGGGCTTTCTTTGTTAATTATTTAATTTTAATCTGTAGTCAAAAATAATTAATTTAACGTGATTTCACCTACCCTATGTCCGTTCCTGGGTTTCAAGCTACAACTCTGCCAATTTTCATCCAAATCGGTTTGGTAGTTTTGCCGTGAAAGCGTAACAAACAGACAGACAGACACACTTTCACATTTATTATATTAATTAAGGATTACTGTCCTGTGGTTTCAGAGAAAACGTATACTATCAGCTAATTGGTCACCTCAAAAATTTTTGATATATGATTTAAGAATATAGATATACATACATTAAGAATTACTCTCGTCCTGCCAAATCACCCGGGGTAAATTGAATGACCCGATCACCGCAAATAACAAATTCGAAATGTGTGACGACCCCTCATACCCTGCTATCTTTATTAAAAATATTACGTGTAGAAGGCGAGCAATACAAGATGGTTCAGAACTCATGGGTAAAATTTTAAGAGGTGATATAGTACACTATAGCAAGCATATTGTTATGAAAATATCCTGTGTGTGTAAGGTGAAAACAGTCCAACAAGCAGAATAACGGAGAATGACACTTTATTCTCGAATATTCCTGAAAACACGAAGCGCAGGTAACACAGCATTTGCACAGATTAGCAACACAAACATACAGCAATTCACTAATAAGAACAGCAACAGCACATTCAATAACGCTCGCCGTCTAACAGCTTACTAGCTCGCACAGCGGATAAAACTCCAAAGAGATATTCCTAAGACGTTCGCATTACAAATGCGATCCCAGTAGATCAACACACACACTGCTCTGTGATTCGAGCGCGGTCTATTTATAGTCACACCGACAGGCCGTGACATCACATGGAATCATCTGGATAAATCCGGATCTCGGCCCCTAATAGAGGTATCAAGAAAATTCCAGTACTTCTGAGATCCCACATTTCGTTGCCGAAGTCGCCCAAATTTTCGCCAAGTTTGTCTCCAAGCTCGGGGATCGATATCTATGGCTCCATTCCCCCGGCATTCCCACACATACAGCTGTAGAATTCTCTTCCCAACCACAAGACTAACATTGTTGGAAGCGACTTTCCATATTCGTAACAATATTTTGTACAGGAATGTGTGGTCACAAGTAACTCGTTGAGACCAAAACACAAGAAATTGCCATCTACAAATTGTTTATTGGCAGCATCGTTGGGAAATCTTCCTTTACAACATTTTTTACAATAATAGCTAAAAATTGCGTCTACCACCAACAACACATGCTTTGCATCGTCTATGGAGCGATCTTTGTTTAGCTGGAACATCAAATAAGGTAGACTAAAATAAGTTTGAGATGTCTGGAGGGTGGTATTTTCATTTTTTGGTAATAATGGTATTCTTAACCACTAGTCGAGCTACTTTCGCTTTGCCGTAGCATTGGGGGTCATCTGAATGATACTCGTCGTACTGAACTTTTAAAGAGAACTGAGGGTGGAGTCCTAAGAGCCATTATCGGTCTCGATCCAGCCCCTCCCACAGGAGGTACGACCCGTCATCGGATTCGAGGTAACTCAACCCCACACCATTACTATACCCACTAAGGAAGCCAGAACCGGCATATTTATCCGGCGGATTCTCATATGTGTACTCATAATGTAGGAGTAATGGCATTCGAAAGTCTTATGATGCTTGAATCCTTTTCTAATAGAGCATATAGAATAAAACAGTAATTTTAAACAGACCTGCCGATGATTGCATAATGCAACTGTCTCAAGAGACAAAAAAAGAAAGGCTATATTTGCTGATTTTGATTCTTATCAGCTGTTGAAAAATACTTTTTGGGGAATTAAAATGCCAATTCCATTCTTTATACCCTTAACTATGTTGTTTGCTCTACTGTCTAATTAGATGGCAACTTCTGTTGTGGAAATATGATGTCGTATTAATTCTACAAAGAGCCCAGAGAACACTTGAGATATCACCCGTGTATCGAATTATAAAGTTTATGAATGACTTAATTTTAGATTATAAGTTCAAAAATACAGTAATTCGATCCGCGAACCTCAATTGGACACCACAATTAAGAGTTTAATTCCTTAATTCAGTCCCAGTTGATTTTGATAGCGAATTGCATTTTGATATTCTAATAATTGAACCATTCTTAACAAATTTAAATATATGGACATGTCCTGAGTATCTCTAAATGTTGTTTTCCTTCAACTCCAGTTGTTATTTAACAAAAATAGTGCGTTGTTGTTAATTATTTTCTGAAAATTAACATTTTTTAGGGATTTAACCTTATGGGTTTAAACAGCCTTGAGCAAGAAAAAGGTTTAGAAATTGATGGGGACTTCCGAAGGATTATCGAAGACGAAGGAAAAAATGCCCACTTTACTTCATTCTGTACCGATTTAAAATTTAGAAGCTATATGAAATGCACAAGCAGATGTCAAATTAACGCTGCTTAAAAATCACTTGAAAGATTACCTGTTTAAAGATGATATTTTTAAATTTAAATAAAAACATGTAGTTTCAACGAATTATCGGTTTTCTGGAACTTTGCATTTTAATTAGACATCTTAGATCTAAAAAAAATAAACAACACTCCTTTACTTCATTAAACCAATTATCTTTCTATTATCGTAGAATCTGAAACTTACCAAATTGATTTATCATTCTTCTTATTTTTGAATTAAAAATCTTATAAATTGACAATATTAAAACCAATCTTTTCAAGCTATATTAAGGGATATTTCAAATACAGTGGAGCCTGACTAATTCGAAGCTACCCAGTACAGCAAGAGAAAACGAAAATTTTTAAACTAAAAAAGGCAGTGAAGATCTATTTTTCATATTTAACAGTTTTAATAAAAATACATAATTAATAAACAATAAGTAATTTTAATAAATCAATAAATAATTGTAATTAAAAAATTTAGTAATTTTAAAACTAACAACTTCAATAAATATGTATTTAATTTTAATAAACGAGCACTGTATACGACATTTTGAATATAAAAGTTGCAATAAAAAAAAACCCTTCAAAATATTCTGTACAGTTCTCATCTAACGTGTTCAAAGTTTTTTATAACAGTTAGAAATTATTTATTGTTTTTTTTATTGAATACATTCTGCATCAGTTAACTCCTCGAGTGAATTTTAAGGGCCTTAAAAATTATTGACTTTCAGTTATTGAAGACACACAGAGTACGATCATATTTAACTAAGGAAAGCAAAACGAAAATGTTTTTTTGTATAATTTTTTGTTTTATCTTCAAAAGCTTTATTTAATAAACAACTCTATTAACAAAAATAAATTCGAATTGCAGACGATGTTTTAAAGTTATGTTAAAGGAAATTCAGAGGATTATAGAGAAATTCAAATTACGGGCAGATTAAAATTAAAAAAAAACGTTTGAATTAGCAACGTCCCACTGTATTAATATTTGATTACTATCAGCATCTTCTACAAAACAAAAAACGAATATATAAATCAAAATTTATGTATTAAATAGAATCATTCCTCTTTTGAAACACCTTGAGAAGTTTTTAGAAAAATGAAAAGAATAGGTGCTTTACTTGGTATCAATATAAATTATTTCTATATCTATCGTTCCATTTCAATAACGCTGATATCCAAATAGATCTCAAATATTTACCTCCCGTATGTCAAGCCACAAATGAAAATCTTGGTAACAAACGAAATCCGTTGTTCCAGACATTCAAGTTTGCCAATGCATTTTTGGGAAATTTGAACTGCCAATTTTCTTCCAAGTATTTTCGAGCCTAGAATGAACACATCCAGTTTCGATTTTAGATTTTTATTAAAAATTAATTTATCTCCCGACTGTTAACATTGAACCAATTACCAATCGATAAGAGTATATTGCAATATTCAGAGATCCTATATAAATAGCGTTTTTTTCAGGAATTTAATTGCACTACCAATTTTCATCACTATGCTTTCTAGTCTAGATTTGGTTTTGTTTTTCGATTCTTATTAAAAATTAATTTATCTTCTGACTGTTAGCTCTGAACCAATTACCAATCGAATGAACAGTATATTGCAATATTCAGAAATCGTGACTCGATTCTTCCACCGATGAGTCAGCCGCTGATTCATTTGCTAAGCATGTCCTCGTTAAGAACGATGATCATTTAGAGCATCCAATTATTTATCGCATGTTTATCTGTCCGAGAGATGGTTTCATCAGTCCCCGCCTTCTCATCACGACTGCTTGCTGCCACGAGACCATTTATTTAATGATTTATTCGGAAGAACAAAAAGCATCCTGTTCCAAGACCCTAAACGGATGGATCTGTTTTGTGTTAGGGGCGATCATTAAGATTGATCGACTACGAGATTTCGACGACGTCACCGGATTGGAGTATTAACTTGCGATCACCGGTTGCTTTTTTTACACGTTTCCCTTATCTGAAAGATTCGTAAACATCCTTCATTGAAATGGTAGCATTGATGTTGTATTAAGTATTTTCTCCTGAAATGCTTCAAAACAACTCAGCGAAGAACCGTTTCCTCTTATCGCTAATATTTGTTCATCACTTGCTATATGTTTCGGGGGAGAATATCGGTAGTTTTTAATTACAGTGCAACCCAGGTTAACCGAATTAAAGGGGGAGGGGAGCTGTTTCGGATAGCCATTAACATCTATTACTATTTTGTATCTAATTACAGTATGTAATTCTGAAATGTGTTGAGTGTAAAACGAATTCGAAACTTTTTTCATGTTCTTTATTAAAGTTAACCCTCCTTCGGGAGCAATGGGCCGTACAGGCATAGGTAAACACTATCGTAATTAACATTGTTAATACCCATTAATTTTATTTTTAGCATTTTAAAATCAATCACTGGCCTTCTTGGGAAGGTTTAAAAGAAAAAAGTGGGATATCGTTGAAAAAAAAATCTCGCTTTTGTGATTATTTCCGTGCAGTACAATACATGGTTTTTGGATTTGCGGTTTCAGAGGCATTTTGGATTACCTGGATTTCGGTTAACCGGGGTTTTACTGTATGTTCAAAAGAATGTGCTAATGAAATTACAGTAGAACCTCGATTATCCGGGCCTTTTTCTAACGAGATTTCTGTTAACCGAGCCATTACCAGAAGGTAAAAATGTTTTTTTAAATATATTTTTAATAAACTCAGAAGTTTTTCAGGAATTGGTGTCAAAGTTCCCATTTTAGCCGATTTTCACGATGCGGAATCTTGTAAAATGTCGTTATAATCTCGATTATCCGGGCCTTTATCAAACGAGGTTTTTGTTGACCGAGCCATTCTCAGAAAATAAAAATGTGTGTTTTTTTTATTTTTTTATTAAAGTCAGCGATTTTTCAGGAAATGGTGTCAAAGTTGACATTGGAGCCGGTTGTCACGATGCGGAGTCTTGTAAAAGGTCGTTATCGGTAGATGATCTTTTATAACACAAGAAGTTATTTAGAGGGAGAAAATAAAAACACAGTTCCATTCTTAAGCACTCAAAAAGTTATGGGAACAAATTCCATGCATTGTCATGAAAAAATGGTCCCTTAAATATATCGAGAAATCTCACGTTGTTGAGCGAGGAAAAAAATTCTTTTGAGAAAACCTTAAAGAATAATTGGGGAAATACAAAGGAAACAGCGAAAATCAGAAACCCCTTATCAAAAATTATTAATGTTTCAAAAATGTATGCCAGAAGTTTTACAAATAATAAAAGAGTTTGTTAAAATATTAATACGTGGTAGTACTTGTGAACATATATTTATAATTTCAAATAAACAATTTTGGAAAATCTTCTCGATAGAAAATAAATTATGATTTAATATTTAGTCTCTATTAACCAAACTTTCGATTATCCGAGGTGATTAGGGTCCCACTAAGCTCAGATATTCGAGGTTCTACTATATTGTTAATTTACAGAGCGAATGCCTTAAAATGATCAAGACAGAAGTTATTCTTCATATCCGGACTGATCTTTTAGAGTTGCAGCATTTTAGTTACACATGTGTTGAAAAAATTGCATCATATGCTGCAATCAGCGATTTCGGCATGGAAAACAGCAATTGTGATGCATGCAACCGTCATGAATTGCTGAAAAAATTAGAAAAAGTAAAAGTCTACTCAGTTGGAACTACAAACAAAATATTTTTTTAATTTCATTTCTCTCCGCGGATTTCTATAGCACTGTACGGCAATGCTTAAAACGTTTGTTTAAAGCGTTTTTGCGATTTATTACATAGAATATTAGGCGATGCAATTTTTTCGCACACCTCTATAATATTGTTCCTATTGGATTTGAGGCCGCGGTGGCCTAGTGGTAAGTTCTCGGCTTTGGGACCGGAGAGCTCCAGGTTCGGAACCCGATTCCAGACCCGCCCTGTATTGGGCCTGTTTCACATTAAATCATATGTAGGGGCCAAGCGTCCTCACGCTGGTGTGGCGGAGAAGGTTGGAGAGAGGGGCGTTAGCTCAGGCGTCATCTGACTGCGGTTCAAAATCTCGAGATCCATCCAAAAATAGCACTCTCGTTGCTTCAAACGAGACGTCAATATAACTAAACTAAATCTTGTTGATTTTATATCTTCGTTTGTGTTATCTCTCGATTGTGGATGCCATCATATGCACTAAAAATGCATTGTTAATATACAATGCTGGACAATTGCTAAGGACGGATCATAAATTGGAATGTAATATAACAATAAACGGAGGTGGAGGCCCAGCAAGATAAGACATTGCTGTCACAATGTTCAGTCATTAGATTAATGTTCACTTATTGTTCTGAAAAATAGAGGAGATTTTGAAACATCTGAAAAGAAAAAAGTGTCCATTTGATGCTCTGTACAGAGAAATGGACCGTACAGCAGTGAATGCATCTTATCTCTATGATTAAACCTTGTTAGTTGTATTTAGCATGTGTGAGGAACTAACAAAATCGATAATTTCAGTTTAAATCAATGTATCAACCAGAAGATAAACATTTCTGATGTATATAAATGCACAGACAGAAAATGTTGGTGTTTTGTTTATATCATACATGAGAGATAATTTTTTTCAGCTAGAATGAGTGATATTTAGCAATCTATCTTTGGCCATATTGGAATTGATTTCTACAAAAAATTTTAGGAATTCATTTTCAACCTTTGTGATTAATTACAAAAACATCATAAACTCATGGAGATAAATAACCAATAAAACCTTTCGGATATGTACGATAAATGAATTATTTTGTTCATTTGAGATGAATATTCTATACATATCAGTAATCAAATAATTTTAACTTTATACAATATTAAACCAGTTTAAATATCTGAAAATGTTATTGATTTCTGGCTATTCAAATTTAACCTTATTTAGAATTTAACAAACTTTTATTTTAGCCAATAATAATTCAAAGAAAATATAATCAATTAGCGTTTAGTATCTTTTTGAAGTTAGTTAGGTAAAAATCTGCAACAACTCGATATATCCATGGAAAGAGAAATATATAAGCTTACAAAACTTTGTTTAAAATTTTCATTATAAATATTTTCATCAACAAAATAACCCAATGAGCAAATAGCTTTTTAATGAAGGTAAGAAAGGAGAACGAGACCACAATACTTTGTAACCTGTTTACAAAGTTTACATATCTGTGTATAGTACGGGAAATACGTTTACAGGCTTTTGACTATGTTGCAGCTAGATTATTATAAGCTAACGTTTTCACTACCTTTAACCTATTATCTGCCAAAACTCTATTATTTCACTTTTTCAAAAATAAACTACATTGGCATGATAACATGAATGAAATATGAAAGAAAACGCTTTATCTGAAATATTTTAATTAAACTGATTAATTAACTTTTAATTAGAATTAACTATCTTTTTAATTAGAAAAGTGATTTTTATAGGATGTGTACCTTTTATAGCAGCCAGCTCAACAATCAAAGCTAAAAATTGAATTATTTATGTGAAAATAATTAGAAAACAAGCGTACCAAGAAAGGGATCATGGCAGATAATGGGTTAACTTTATTGACGACGTTTTCAGCTATATTCTCTGGGTTATTCCCTAATTTTACAAAACAGGGAAGAAAAATATGTAAATGCAATAATATGAAGTTAAGGTATGCATTATATCATGAGATCTAAGACCACAAACAAATCAAAGGCTTAGGAGCGTGCAATTCAGTAGCCCTAATGCTTCTTGCCAGAAAGAATGTTGAGTCTTTATATCGACCACTTGTTGTCTGACCAGGGGAGAATTTGTTATCAGTACTCCCTCATAATGAGTCAGAAACAACGATGATTCATTTGCTGATGTAAACAAGTAATAAATCTCCCGAGTTGATCCTTCACTAGACAATGCATTCCGAAGCCATTACATGTGCAATGAATACAAAATCCTAAGATAGTGCTTTAGTGAAATTCATTAGTGTATTTCGAACTTTTTTATTGCTTTTAACGAAGGCGTTTTCTGTTCAATTATCTGAATCATCATCTAATTTCGCTCACCAACGAAGAATAAAGATTGTAATGCAATAAGCTCAACTGAAGGTACGGATTACTGTCATATCTGGGACCACGAACAAATCAAAGGCTTAAGAGCGAGCGTAATTCAGGAACTCAATGTTTCTTTCTGGAAAGAAAGTTAGGCCTCTTTATCCACTATTGTCTGAGCAGGGAAAAATTTGCTTTTATTATGCGCTCATAATGGGTTATGGCACCAATGATTCATTTGCTGATGTAAACAAGTAGTAAATCTTCACTGTAGATCCATCATTAGACGATGAATTGAGAAGATATGAGAAGTGTAATGGATAGAATCCCTTGTAATACCAATCAGATGGTATTTCAGTGAAATTTATTTGTATATTTCAATGTGTACGCATGACCGGTAATATGGGGAAATGTATGTATCATTAGCTTGCTAAAGATATTTTTAAATCAATCTTATTAGCGTTTTTATGTTTGTGTTTGGTTCTCCTTTTTCTTTTAAAATAATGCTTTTCAGATGGTACTGATCTCCTTTGTCTTTTGTTGGGAAATTTCAGGCTAAGAGAAGCTATATTTGGCGTAATGCAAGCTTCCTGCAGAAAACGTTCCCAAATATTTTGAATCCATTTCGAATATAATCCTTAACAATCCTTAACCCTTGATAAAATGGACTAGAACGGATTCCTTGTTTGTTTAATTCGATTATCTAAGAGTATTTCTTAGTTCTTTGCTTTCTGTGAAAGAATTTAATTCTCTGTCAATTTAGCTCATGCTTTAATTTGATTTATTTTCGTATTTTTGCAGTAAAATATTTTTGCGCTGTTTGCTCGACTTTTCTATCACTATGTATCTTGTCCCACAGCAGATGTAAAATTTAATGATACTGACTGGTGGTGAACAAACTTGCGTGTTAAAAAAGCAATCTCTTGTTTATTTTGTTGCTCGATGAATACTTTTAAATGAAATATCTTCTTATTTTTAAATCCTTTTTTAAAAAAACGTTCAAAAATTATTGAAAAAATACCGCAAGTCTTAAAATCTATTTTTCCTTTCGAAACCACAAGAAAAAATAGCTTATACAGCGGAACAGCAAATTCAGTATGTCAAAGTGATTTAGCTATCAAAAAATTCCATTTCTCTGAATAACAAAAAATAAGCAGGAATTAGTTTGATTTTCTGACTAGTAATTCATCAAAAATATTTTTTCGCAATACAGTAAAAATTTTGCCGTTTTTTTATTTCTTTTTTTTCTTAAATTTGGCAACTAAACCTATGTACTGAAGCATCAACATTTATTAAGTTAGTTTACAATTTTTTTTCTTATTTTTCGAAAGTTTTTTTTTGTTTACTTAAATCTTTCAGTTCTTCCGAAGCATTTTATTTATTGATCATAGAACAATCCGTTTTGCTGAAGGCTTTCGACTTCAGCGGTGGTTTTTGCGCTTGTACATTAAACATTCAGGCAACAAGACAAAATCCTATTTTGTCTTCGTTTATTTTTTAACTTTCTTTCTAACATTAACTATGCTATGTAGGTATACAAAAACAAGAGACCGACGGATGAGAAAATTCAGGTCTTCGAGTCGATAGAGAAGAAAATAAGATTTTGGTTCTTTTTTCGAACCTATTAATAAACCAGCGAAATTACATAATGTCTACTGTTTTTAAAGGCACCGAGTACACATTAATCTTATTTGTTTAATCATTGTCGATGTAGTTTCGTCCTTATTCCTATTCACGCAATGGAGTTATAATCGAAGGGCGTAATGAGATTGAGAATAAATAGTTTGTTGATAAATAAATATGTCTGCTTATTTAATAAGAGTGTGCATGTGAAATGTATATTGATGTTTACAATATTCTATATGTCACGATGTCAATATAACTAATTGAATGTCATTATGTCATGAGCCGTTTGACTAATTATAAATTGCATCGTAGGTTTGATGTTCCACCTCTTTAATTGTTCTGATGGTTAATAAAAGATTGCAGTTCTAAAGTTTGAATCAATAAAATTTAATCTATACTGGTGTCTAAAATTTAAAGTTATAAATACGATTTACGCAATTTTCAAAATAGGTAGCGTTAATTTTAAAAAATCTGATGTCATATATAATTTAGAATGATAAATGATCGTGTAAATCTAATGCCTATTAAACCGTTGTAAGCCATATTTTTTCAGAAAAATATAAAAGCGACCTATTTTCTAATTTGTAAATTTCGCCTATTAACACATTCGCTGCCACTATTCACGCCTGAGATTCGAACCATCTATCTAATTAGAGAACCCCTTCTCTGCCCTCTCTTAACTACAGTACAGAATGGGTCATCTAATCAGATACTAGGTTCCGACAGCGCTAGAGCGTCGGTGGCAGTGAATGTGTGAAATTGTATAGCCTCCAAGAAAAATAACGAAATTATTCGATTATTGTCAAGACATCTTTTGGCATCGTTCAGACGACGAACTTATACGGAATGCCATTGGTAGGCTTGAAGCTGACCTGTCTCAAGGGGACGCCACTCGATAGTTAGGACCATTCTGTATGGTGATATCCAAGTTATGGAACAAATTTCAAACAACAGGTATTATCAGCAGGAAGATCTCCGAAGAGCCACAGTACCTATATAGAATAGATACGTAAAATTAAATGCACAATCCCGTAGAGAGGTATTGGTTACAAAGCTCTTTTGAGACCTCACTTCTGCTTCTGGAACGATAAAATCCAGACAAACTGTATACAGACGCCTAGAAGAGAAAGGCTCAACTCCCAGTGACCAGCGGTATTCATCCTTCTCAACATATCACAGAAAAGATCGCCCCTTCAGTGGAGTCAGGAGCACCATTCTTGGGCACAGCAAGATAGGGGCCATGCCCCCTTCTCTGCTGAGTCAACAGCCTGGTTCAGGAATTCTTCCTCCAATATTAAGGAAAGGACCACTTAAGTGGCAATGCAATCACTTTGGGAGGAGGCATCATGTTAAATGGTCGTACATCATTGTATGTCTTTGATGCAGGTACTGTGAGAATACAGCTATTCAGGGATCAGTTTCTTGAGCCTTATTCGAAGTTAAACTGTTGGAAGCGACTTCTTTTGGACGTTAACGCGAGGCTATTCAGGGTTCAGTTTGTCGATTACTTTTTAGAGGAAGAAGGTATTGGTAGAATGTGTAGCCTGAGAGGTCGACGGACCTAGATCGCATTGATTGAACATATTTGAGATGCTTTGGGAAAAGCCCTTGCACGATATCAACTCCTCCCAGGACCCTTCAGGCTTTAAAATCTCCGTTATTTAAAGAATGGGATTTATTGATAAAATTAATGATAATCAAACTTATTTTCAGGATTAGGGCTTGCCGTTAGGCTTGTAAAGTTGTATGAGTATATTCCTTATGAAGCCGAAAAATTTAGAAAATATCAGGTGCCATGTTTGGGAGTGTGTGGGGCTCATTTATGTACCTGAAAATGTTTTACTCATGATTATTTTGTTATATGACTCTTGATTGTCTCAAAGCATTGAGCAAGTGCATACAAAATTAATTTCATTATAATAAATCAGTTATTATTAGAGACATTGCACGAATCGTGTTTATAATCTTGAATACCTGTTCGTTAATAACTCTTGATTGCATAAAACGTAGGATTTGCAAGTCAAAAATAAACTGCACCACATTAAGCCTTTCATTACTTTGTGGCCGATTTTTCCGATTCGTGATCTCGATATTAAATTAACGTGCCTCCAAATCAGATAAGGTATAATAAACATAGACAAGAATATATTTGGTTTTTAGATAAATTTTAGGACCCAAATCATTTTACTAACTACATAAATTGATTTTGTATTAAAGGACTACAACAGATAACATCAAATGGTGAAACATTGGCACGACACATTGACAGATCCATACTGAGGTACAAAAGACTGGTCAAACACAGTTTTTAACCATTTGAAGAAATCTAGACTTGTGAAGAGCTCATTGTTTGGAAGTCACATAATTTAACAGTAGGAAGTTTCATGCATTTGAGAATCATTGCTAAAATGGTGTGAAACGATACATTTTTGAAATATCTCATTACAAGAGTTGAAAAATGAATTACATACGAGGAAAATATTCGGAAGAGATCGTGGATGAAGCGAGAGGAAACCGTTAGAAGAAAAAAATTGTTGGAATTCATTAAAAGAAAAAGAGTTGTGTTCCATCTTAACAAATCTAGATTAAATTCTCTTAGTTATTAATGGTTTGCCAAATGTGCATGCGCTTTTTGGCAAGCCGTTAACCCTCTGACTGTGTAATTTTTTAAAATCTCTATTTAGAACGCAGCGTTTGCAAATGTGTTCAAATACCACTGAACCAAAGCAAGTTATTTATATGCAAAGCTCTATTAGTATAATATGATCCAACGTTATAAAAGCACTAAGTGAACACAGTAGCCTGTGAAAGTCACAGGATGCAGCAGAAAATAGACTTGCTTCTAACCCGCAGAAATCGCGGGATACGCAGTCAGAGGATTAATAGCTAAGAGCAATCTCAAGATCGGCTGAGAACTTTTACAGCATTTACTTTTGGCCTTGAAGCTCTAAAAGATTTGTTTCGTTTGCAGCAGTATTTTCTTCATGGCACAAAAACATGATTTTAAATAGGGCTCCTGCTTCTTCCATTGTACAGAAGAATTCTTTCTCCTTAGATATCTATTTTTTAATACTATGGACGTCCTTAAATTCCATTTCTTGTGTTACTAAGTTACTAGTCAGTGATCACTGGCTATATTCGCTAAAATTTAAAAAATAATGTGAAGAAAATAAGCTTTATACTAAGCTTAGACTTTGTATTTTCTCACAATGATTATCATCACTATTCTTTCACTGTGCTACAGTTACACGACACAAAACATGAAATTCATTGCAACTCTCACTTGATATTGCATTAATGAGGGTTATTTTGCATTTTTATTATTTTATTCTGCAAGTTTGGCATTTGTATGAACCATACAATAAACAACTTATTGCCTGTATCTTGTGTCCAACATCCCACTCAATGCCTGTGGTTAAATGGCAATCAAGATAATTTCGACACAAACCACGTAGAGCAGTTATGTCTTCTACATAAAAGCAAGAGATATACATACTGATACTGTAAAATTTTTCAAGGTTCACTCACTACCAGATATGGAATATTAAGTGGCTCTTTCGTACATTGAACTTAAGACGCTGAGAACATAGCAGGATTAAAGTAGAAAATTTTGAGATTTTTATCACACGCATCAATAGTAAATTCATAGCAAACACTATGCTCTGATATTTTCCCTGTTACTTTGAAGATGTGTAGTAAAGAAAAATGTCTAAATATCACATGCACGAATGATATACGAGTTGTATATTATTGAATAATACGCGTACGCAAATACGTGTTGAAATTCCAAGATTTCCAAGTGGGTACAAAAAAATAATTTTTGTCTGATTTTTAATATCTATTGGTCAGGAATTTATTTTTCAAACATCGAATTTTAAAACAACCTTATTTTCAAAAATCCAAGCACTTTTTTTTCTCTCTTAAAATAATTGCTCAGAATGTAGAAGGAAACAGAGATTTTCATCAAAATAATTCAAACAAATTAAATAATTGACAGATAGAAAATTGAAATTATTTGAGCCGCCTCAAGTATCTTTTGAAGTAATATTATATGGTAAAAATATTTTGAAGACTGCGAGAACAATGACCAACATTTATATTCTGCGATTCTGCACCATTTATACCTGATGTTTCGTGCAACTGGGGACGCAGAAAAAAGAACATGTTTTGAGTATTGCCGATGACTCTTCATACGCCCCTTGCTTGCACTGACAGAAGCATTCGCCGTTTGGGTTGTATGATGGAAGGTTTCGGTGGGAATTCCTCTGTTTGGTAAAAAGTTCAGTGTCAACTGCAGATGGTCGAGATGAGTGTCAAACATGGGAAGGACTTACTTTGTGGTTACTAGAAATGTAGAATATATCATAAAAACATCACGTTAATGTTCTAGAGTGGGGGAAATTTGGAATCGAATATTTATAGTTTTCTTTCTCACAATATGACAATGCAAAAAAAAAGAGTACCAGAACTACTTTATTCATCTTAACATCTTCTCCCTTTAAATGAGGTACTCCCCTTCAAACAACACCATTTTATTGCAATGATTGATGTCTTGAATTTTGATTTGGTTGAACTTGACTACGGTAATAGCAGATTTCGAAGGACATGTATAAAAGGTCAAAATTATACGAAGAAATTTACATTTACTTGTATCGGATGAACACTGTCTTTGATTATTACGATAATATTATGTTATTACATTTTATATAAAGTAGAAAAAAAACCTTCCAATAAAATCTTCTATTTTAAATAATAAGGAAAATAATACTTTTTTATGATATGAAATTCCTCGAATTAAACTATGGCTTTCTTTTGGTTGCTAAGCATTTAAAGCCAAGCGCATTTTATATACAGGTTCGCAAATAAATTCTTCTATTTTACATACAAGGAGAATAAAGCATTTTCTGTGAAGTCGAATTCTAAAATTAAACTGTGGATTTTAGATAGAACTTAAGCATTTCAAGACCCTAATTATACTTTAAAGACACATCGTCTGCATTTTGTTAATGATAAAGATTATTAGAGTTACAGGCAGTTAAGCAGTTTATAAGGAAAGAAATACCTCGAAAGAGGCTTATCTTTAACAGAAAAGTAGCATGAAAATCCTACTTTCAAACTAAGAAAGAAAAGTTAAGAAAAGGAACGTCTGTTGACGTCTTAAGCAAATATCTCCAGTCGACGAAAGAAGTAACGAGACTTAGTTTGAACGCTGAAAGGGCTGTTAAAGCTCAGAAAAGGTTAGAGTTTTGTTTCAAGTATTAATGCTACCACGAAATCACGCTACTCAAAAAATAACAACAGAATCCAAAGAATATAATTTAGAAAGGTACAACTAGTTATTTAGAATTCCAGAATTAAATTCCACTAAAAATTTGAACATATTTTACACTAGAAATTATTTTATTAAATTAACAATCAAATGGCCCAATTCCCAATCCATTCACTATGACTGTTTGGAACCAAACTTTTATTTCTCACTTAGAAAGTTACAAAATAGTTAAAACTCTTAACTCGTGTATTTATTCCTTAAATTTGATAAGGCTAAAGTTTAAGACTAAATTATACAGGAATGCTGAATTATACCTCGGTTCTCTGAGGAATTTTATTATCTTTCAAACAACTTCACAATAGGCTGAGTCCTTTTCTCCTGATATCCTATTTTCTGGTATTAGAGGTGTCAGTTGATTGAGTAGAAATTTAAACGAATAATACCCTGAATGCACACAAATAAACTTTTCCATACCAGAAACCTAAAGTGAAATTTAATGACTTCCAGCCACATTCCAAAGATAAAAAATACCATTCAACTAGACTAACTGATAGTCATACATTACTGGCCTGTCAACTTTTAGCCCGTCTACTTGCCAAAAGAAAGGAGGTCTATAAGAGGATAAATTCCTTCTGCCTTCGTCCTTGACCAACGGCTTTAATAAAAGAAGAATTTTATGAATTTGTTAGAAAATAGACGTCGAGCCTTCCTGAATTTGAATTCAAATGCTTATATTAATACTACCGGCAGGAAGAAATCATAAAACATGGTCATATCATTTTATTGCCTGAAGCGTATGATTCTACGGCTCTTGTACTCAAAACGATTGCCTTCGAAGACATAAAAATTGAATTCACTTTGATAATAAGAACCAATTTTTAAAAAAGCATTCTTTAATTTTTTTAGGTTGAATAAAAAAAAATAAGCGCACCACCTTTCTTTTCCGAGATATGTATTTGTTAGTGCTTTTCAATCTTAACTTTCATTTAATTTTTCTTTATATTTCCCCTTTTTAATAAGATTTTGCAGTTTCTATACATATTACTTTAATTAGAAAAGCACGATCCTTCAATGCCGTTCTGATCTTCTTATGTGGTTGGAGCATTATTCCTTCTCAGACAAATTCCGTCAAAGTCAATTTTGCAGAATACATCATTATTAAGCATTTAGTTTTTGAAAAACGATAAACTTGTGAGCCTGACTAGAAGAAAGTATTATTAATATTAAGAGATTACTGAAGATTATTAAAGATTCTTTAGGCAATTATAGAGAGATGATGTGGTAAGCATTCCACAATGATTTTGGGTATGCAGCATCAACTTATTTTTGACTAGGAAACGTTGTTGCGTTCTTTTTAAGTTCGATAAGACGATTTATCAAAAAGGATTTAAGACACTTTGCCATAATTATTTATTCTTTGAATAAAGCATTTGGGAAGGAAATTGTTTTGGAGATGTGTTTTAGCAACTGAATCTGAGTTTAAGATTGTTCATCAATAGAAAAGATTCTAGATGTGTCAAAGCTTCAGTTTCAGTTAAAATTCTGCTCCTTAAAAATATAATGTTAAATGCTTGTGTAAAGGAATAATATTATGGATAGAACAAATTTTAAGTATTATGTGTATTTAAAAAAGGCGGAATTAAAAGATGCAATGAGAGGTTCATAAATATGTAAAATAGTGATTCATTAATACGAATTTGACTTTTTTATTTCTTATATTACAAAATATCAAGGCGAATCACTGAATTCTCCATCTTCGATTTTATTTTAATACCTTCTTTGTGGTCTCCTGAAACAAGTAATTTCTGAAATAAAGAAGTAAGCAATTGCAAGCAGGAAGAATTTGATGTTCGTAGGCAATTTAATTTGACGACATGCAATTTATAATTTATATTTATACGGGATAAACGTTGTCTGCGATTTGTTAATTTTTATAAATATGTAAGACCGATCTTGAAAGTGAAAACAGAAGAGCATATAGATTGAATTTCATCAAAACAAGAAATTTTAAACATCCCAAATTGTTGAGATTTGGGGCGGAATGATGCAAGAGACAGATACAGCTATGCTACACCGCTAGTCAAACGGCAATGAATAAATATGCAGTATAAAATTAGTAAAATACTAAAAAATACTGGAAAGACAGATCCCAATCAATTAACTTCAATAAGATAAGATTTGCTGTTAGACAGAGATAATATATATAATATTTCCAGCTATATAATGTAATTAAGATGAAAGCCTGTACAATATAAATGAAAACCATATTTGAAACAATATACTATTTTCAATTTCTTGTATTGCAACAAGTCCCTAATTCATAGTATAAAACATGATTCCATATGGAATCGCACGTTGATACAATATATCAACTTATTTCGCTAGTAAAATACAATATTCTGTATTTGTATAAAATATTAAAACTTATTCCACACTCCTTCTAGTATTGTTGCGATTACTGTTATTCCGATTATGGTTAGAGTTCTCTCTCGAACGCCACTATTGACTTAAGTGAATGATTCACAGGTTCTACACTACGATTTTTATTCCCTTTCCGCGTAAGAAACATTCGAGCAATTCTTAGAAACACTCAAGTGGAATTATCCCCTCTGGAATCCTCAAATTTGGCCACCAGAAAGTGCATTTAAGGTATTCAGTTGTTTACAAACATGTACCTCATTTGATTTCTACATCGACTGTTATGTGGAATTTAGTATTGCATTCTTTGCTGGTGGAAAACATTCCTTTCCTTTTAAATGCGCAAGGAAAGAAAGATTAAATAAATTGAGTTGGATGCTTTCTTTTAATCCTTTTATGCTCACTATTTTTCTTTTTATCTGTATCAAACCATCTCTTAGTATTTTCTCTAAACTGATATCTTTCAAGCATGTGCTTCCTGACAGAATCGCTCAGCTGCAAACAAAACAAACCTTAAAATTCATTTCGTGTTTATTAGATAAGCAGAAAAACGCCGCAGTCTCTAATCTAAAGGATTTTCACTCAATTCTGCTATTATGAAATGAATTTTATACAATAAATTATTGATAACTAGCCGCCTACGGCGACAAGCTGGTTCGCCAATTTTGTATTAATAGTAATAAGGCAATTAAGGCTGACATTTTAAACATTTTAATTTTTGTAAACTGAAAGCAATAATTGCAATGACAAAGAAATGAATTTAAAAACGCAAACAGTGAACAGTTAATTAGTATAACTGAATTTAAATTCTTTATACACAAAACGAAAATGTACAGGATATTTTTGCATGTAATGAACTTTGAGTTAATCCCTTATATTTAACTGTTAAAAATGATAAGTAAAAAGATTTTTTAAAAAATGGAAAAGATTTTAAATTTGAAGTACAATAATTGCATTTCTCAGCTAAAATTAATTTATATATTAAAACTAATTAAAACTCAAAATAACTAAATAAAGTTTTTTCTGTAAAAAAAGACAATTGACAACTTTTTATTAAGTGCAAAACTAAATTTATGATAACCATTTAAATCTAGTCAATAAAAACAATAATTTCTAAATAAAAAAAATTATTGAATTGAATATGCTTGAAAAAATCTTGAATAATAATTCTGTGCATAACAAAACAACAAACACACACTAAGATATTGAATATCTATAAACTATAAAAGCACAAATTGCCAAATAATAGCTAATAATAGCAAATAATAAAAAATGAAATAAAACAGGCATACTTTTGGATAATAGTTATTCTCCCTGGGGAGCAAAGTAAATTATAAAAACACACATAACCATTCAACAGTGTACAGATAAGATAATTAAAATGTGCATTTCGAGTGGATAGAAATAAAACATTTAAATGAGGAGTAATTTTAAAACTGAAAAGAGATATTTAAAAGTTGCTGAGAAAATAGTATAAAATAAAATTAGCAAAAGTTAAATGTGAGTATTGGAAAAATTGAAATCGGTTTCGTTTTAGGTATGCAAAAAGCAAAAGTTAAATCTGAGTATTGGCAGAATTTAAATCTGTTTCCCTTGAGGTATGCAGAAAAAAAGAAGCTGATGAAGTATTTGTCGATACTGACGAAGGCCAAACTCAGGCGAGTTTTGAACCTGGGTTGAAAAGAGGGGAGGTGCATGTCTAACCTCCTGCGCTACCGGAACCGCATCAGGGAACGTTTGAAACAGTTGTCATGGAGTATAGGGAAAGGGGGGGGGGGCAAAGAATGCTGAAGAAAGAGGAAATTTAATATCTATGAACTGTAAATGAGACGATTACTAATAATAAGATTCTAACAAAAATTGAACTAATTATTATTTAATTAATTTACCATTCTTATCTATTAGGCTTAAGTTTGTTTTGCCGCGCACGCACGTGACGTTGACAAACAGCTCTTAGCCCCGCCTACTATACGCCAATCTGTACTCTCGCACCCGTGACTGTAATATTTTGATGACTTTAAAAATTTATAAGAAATAGATAAAATTTCAAGCAATAATAAAACGAATACCATTGGAAAGATAATTCTCGCTCTTTTATCTGCATCAATTCATTTAGAAGTTATTGGTAAAAAACGAAGAAATTTTGTTTAATTTTTAAATAATTTAAATTTGAATCAAAATTTAAAATAAACGGCTCCTAGGTGCACATCTTCAGCATCCAAAGTATATCTGTGCCAAATTTGGTAGGTCTATGTTGTACGGTCTGTTCTGTACACCGCCAACAGACACACAGACAGACATTCATCTATATTAGTATAAGAGATTTTAAGAAATTTAAATATTGGCCAAAATTGTGTCAGAATATTTTGTTGTGCGGGATGGTTGTAAATTAAGTTTTCTTGTAGATAAGCCCTTGACGAAAAAGATATTTAAAGAACTGGAAAGTGATTTTTATTTCAAGGCTTTCACTCGTGAGTTTGCAGTTCAAAAAGATTAAACTCCCACTTTAGAGCCCAATTTTATTTATTTCTGTATTGATTGTTGTGTAGAATTTAGCATTACTTTCTTTGCTGTAAGAACGCATACTTTTCTTTTCAAATGAACAAGAAAGGGACAGGTTTAACAAAACAAGTTGAATACTTCTTTTCTATTCTTTTTCAGCTTTCGCCTGTTCCTTTTAGACGTAATGTAACCATCATTTTCTATTTTCTCTAAGCTCCTTTGTGCATCTCGCCAGAATCTCTCAGCCGCAATCAAGACCAATCTTAATACACATTTCATCTTTTTTAGATGAGTAGAAGGCTGCCACTGTCCAGCCTTTATGAAATTTTACGCATTTGTGGGTAGATGATAGGTTTTCCTCATTAAATTGTGATCCAGGCTTCTGGAAGAAATGAAGATTAGATGAAAAATGAATTTCCTTTATTTCTCCCTTTGAGAGATGAAATTCGCATTAGAAATTGTTTCTGTGAGACACGCATGCCGAAAGAATTTGTTATATGGGACAATTATAAGATAAGTTTGAAAAGCCCTTAAGAACCATGATTTTGAACTTACTGGACGTAATCCTTGATTTACAGATTTATGGAAGTATAAGTTAAATGCATTAGAATTTAGCTTTCATGGTTATTGTTACAACTGAAATATTTTAAATTTATTTTGCTTCGAATGCTTAGGTTTTTGGTAAGACTGAAAGAAGCATCACAGGAAACTATTAAAACAATGGAATTTTACTCTATCCTTAAAATCGTTTGGTCAGAGTTGAAATGATTTTTTTAGAAAAATGTTGTAGAAATGATTAATTTAGATGCCATAGTTTTAACCTTTAAATGCCCGATTTTCTAAAAATTTATTAAAAAATGTTTTTTGACTTTCATTTCTTGAATAAAACATAGGCAAATACTTTAAATGATCCTTTTTTGTTTTAAGTATGGCTTATGGCTAAAAACATTTTGTTATCAATTGACAACACTGGGCTTTATTTAATATTAAACAGAGATGAATTTTAAGAACTAATAATGCGGATAAGGAATTTCCTTCAACATTGTCGAATAAAATATGGTATTCTCAAGCGTACAAGCAAACTATTTAAGATGAAGTCTCAAGTGAAAAACATCAATTTATTTATCTATTTTTTCATCCATATGTTGTAAATTGATTTAATAAAATTTTCAATATATATCTTATTGGCAACAACAGGCATTAGAACTTCAATCTTATTCTCCAGATTTTAGAAGGCAAAATTGGGTATGCTGCTTAAAGGCAACGCTGGGCATTTAAGGGTTAAAGCTATAGAGTGTAGTTTTTATCACGAGAGCCTAAATTGCACAGTTAGTGAGAAATGAGAGGAAGCTTATGACTAAGAGAATATTGAAAAGGTAATCAAGAGCAAAAGGGGTTTACTTTATACATAGGGATTTTCCTCACGTCTCCTTGGGAATTTCAAATTTTGAGATTAGGTTTCCAATTTTAGATTTAGAGGCTCCTTTGAACGGTTATTATAATTTTCCTTCCCATTTGTTACGGTGATATGAAAATTGGTGCTACTGTTGAGAAAGTGTAAATTATTTTACATTTTAATCGTAACCGCGAACGTATGATTTTTATGGGCCCCAGAACGTGTGAACAATATTTTAAAATCTCTCTGATTATAGGTTAAAAGCTTTTTAATATTGAAGCTTATTTTTCGGCCCTTAGCCATTATTTTGCTTTTAACTTTCATGGTATAAATAAAGTAAGACTGTAGACGTTTTCTCTTTCTGAAGACACTGGGAAAATAGCAAAGATATACATTCAGATGATTCTAGAAAAATATGAGCATTTTTTTATGATACATAAAAGATTAAGAAAGTTAATTACAATTTATGTAGAACTATTATCATATATGAGAGCAAGAGGAAGCCAAGTTGGGTTATTAGGGAAAAATATTTCTTAACAACAAGGTAAAAACTTAAAACCATCCTCATTTTCACCGTGAAATAAATATTTGTTTAAGAAAACTGGAATATTACAAAACCAAGTTGTTTTGTGATGACCACCAAAACCATGTGATTTCCTCCCACAAAAGTCTTTTCAATTCCTTTGTGGAAACGGGGGAGCTGGACTCCTGTCATTGGTTCTAAAAGAGTTGAAAATTTTGTTGTATTTTTTGTTTGTATGGTTCTAGTCTCTCCGATTTCCTGTGTGTTTGATGCAACGTTGAGCTGTGCGGTGATCTCTATAGAGATCGTTCGCCATATGTTTGAGTAATCCTTAATAAATTTACAGTCCATTTAATTCAAGTAATAATTGAGTTAATAAATATTTTTCAATTAAGAACTATCGACGCAACATAAATCATTTTTGGAAAAGAGAAAAATAATGAGGCCGAAATGAACACATCATAAATTTGGTGAACTAAATTGAATACCATTATTGTTTTATGCTAATTCTAGAAACAGATTTCTTTCTTCGAATGAATTATTTTGTATAGAAGGAGCCTTCATCTAATTAGAAACTATAAGCAAAAGCAAATTTCCAATTAGAAAATTTAGAAAATTACAAAAGTTATTATCTAATTCTTGTGCGAAAACTTTAAATGATTTATCAGTCCTTAAAATGTTTCTCACGGAGCAAAAAACAGGAAAAAATTTAAAAAGAACAATAAAATATTTGAACATTTCAAATTCTTCAACAGAGACCTGAGTACTTCTAACACTGAAATTTATTTTATTTCATGCGCAGATTTTGTGTAACATATTCATACAATATAACCATTTAACAATCATGAATAAATCCTTATATATAAAAGGCTAATTCCGTTGACCGACTGATTGATTGACTCCTCACGAAATCTCCTAAACCACGAGAAACTTGAATTTTGGCCTGTAGGTAGCTGTTGGATAGTAGGTGCTCTTTAATAGAGAATTTTTCAAAATCTTACTTATATTTTTAATTAATTAGAAATTATCCAAAAGTTTAAAGTTTTTCCGCAATAACTTCGGAGTTTAAATAATCTCAAAAAATATTTTTAGAGCGCCCTAAAATTCAGAAAATTATCATTTTCATTACTGTGCAATTTTTTCTTAAAATTCATTAAAATATTCAAAATTCACAAACATTTTAGAGACGATTTGTAGCATTCCTTTTTACTTTGTCGCATACGAAATATTCAAAGAGAATGTGTCGTAATCGTCAAAAAATTCGATCTCAAGATTTTGCCGAATCTCCTCTTTTTAGATTCCTATGTGATCTAAAAACCATTTTTGGAATTATGTCTGTCTATCTCTTTGCAAGACTGGTTTAACAGGGTTGCTTCTAATGCACTCTCAAAGCGGAAAATTCATAATATGATAATAATGCTCCTTTTTTCCTGCCAACGACTTAACAATTCTCCTTCTCTTCGACAATAATATCGAAAACATCTACTTCCCCCCTCATCAGATCATCCAAATCTAACGGAAAGCGCAACTCAGTACTTTACCCTTGGACCCTCTAAATTAAACTTTAAGTGCTTCCTGAGAAACATCAATGTTTCCCCCCCCTTCAAAACATTTTTATGAACTATTCTTAGCAAAAAAAGAAAATAAAGCATTGTTTATAGGCATCTTGAAATTTATTTCCATACCTTTCCAGCTGTTTTGTATGTATATGCGTATAGGATTTTGTAGCGATCAAATGTGTGTAAATAAGCTTTTAAGTGTTCATTTTTGTATTTGTACTTTTTTAATTAATTTCTTTTTCCTCTTCTTTCTTTCCAGATACGTAATGGTTTTTTTGAAAAATAAAAAAGATGCTCCATACCTAGCCAACTGCTTAAAGAATCAGCCATTCTGACTCCAGGTGCAGGGGTATGGAGTGATGTCCTGTCTATTTGTCTGTCTCTGAATAGTGTTACTCAAACACTCAACAAGATAGATAGATGAAATTTGGCATATGATTTTATTACTAGAATTGTAAATGCCTAACTAAATCCGCCAACGAGTTGACTATCTGTCGATTTGTCTATTCGTGCATATGTGAACGCGATAACTAAAGAAATACAACAAGCTGGACGAATGAAATATGGTATGTGGTCTTGACATCTAATTTGTAAATATTTGTATGATTTTGGTTTAAATATGTCAAAGGGTATATACAGTCTGTTTTTTGTCTGTCTGCGAGTATCTGAACGAGATAACTCAAAAACACTATAAGCAATATACAGAGAGGCCCAGCGGATAATGTTTGAAACGAATTGGAATTTTAAAAAAAATAAGAGTGATGAAAAGATTTTAATGATATATATTGAAATTACATAGTAGGCAATTATTAATAAAGGGGTTCGAAGTGACGGCCTTATTTAACAAGGGCAGCAGTGAGGCGGTTCTAGGATCCATCCATCACGAGTGAGCAGACTTTGCAGTCAATCGTGTGGACTGCAGTCTTTTTGTCCGGCAAATTCTTGTTGTGAAACTCCACTTGCCATGCCCGTTGCACTGCCTTAACATTTTCATAGCATTTCTAGCAAAATCAACACTCGAATATCTGTTGAATATTTATTCATTTTAGCTTGTGACAATCGCAACTGAACAGCACACTTAAACTCACCGCTCGCTAACGAAACATACACCTATACAATTGCTCGTTCTGATGATCATGCGCACCAAGTTTGGTCTCACTTGCTCGCAGCTAGCGCCATCTATTAGATTGTTTCTAAAACATTACCCGCTGGGCCACCCTGTAAATGAAATATTTTACGTAGTCTTGAAACCAAAGTTGTTGATTTATATCACAATTTACATCCAGGCGGTCCAAAGGAATAAGTACAAGATGCTTACGGATTCCTCCTCTCTATACTACGAATCTAGAAACAAAATGTTCCGTATTTTATAAGTACAGTATAACCCCCCTCCCCCCACCCAACGGGGGGGGGGATAAGGCTTTTGAAATAACGATTTTTTCGGTTAGGCCATGAGCATCAAATTCAAAACTCTCTTTGTAGGCTACAGTTATCTTCTTTATTAAAGTTAACCCCCCGTCGGCCACGATATCCGCACCGGCGAGTTCGGATGCATTGCACCTGACAGGCACAGGTAAACAATATCGCAATTAATACTGTTAATACCATGAATTTTAATTTTAGCGTTCTAAAATTAAACACTGACCTCCTTAGGGAGGCTTAAAAGAAACAAATTGGGGATATCGTTGCAAAAAAGTCTCACCTTTCACATTATTTCTGTGCAGTACAGTACGTGTTTTTTGGATTGGCGATTTCAAAGGCATTTCGGATAGCCCGTGGTTTGGTTAACCCGAGTTCGGTTAATCGAAGTTTTACAGTATATAAGAAAGTCGAGGTGAGAACATATTCGATGGTTATTGTTGTAAAGAAATACATTGCAAATTCATTACTTTCTCATATATTTTAATCATTCATTTTTGCCACTATTAAAGTTAAGATAAAAATTTACTTTCTTTGGAAATTAACTCCAAATCAAAATTTTATTTTGTAGTACACACACATTTTAACATGCATGAGCAGTATTATATTATTCAAGCACAGCTTTTCAAAACTGATTGAATTTCTTGGGTGTTTGGTCTTTAACTGCAAATTTTATTTCATATATTTCCATCTTAATTTTTTATTACTTCTAGATGGTATATCGTAAGTAGTTTTTAATAACTTTCTTGCAGATTTCATTGAATTGTAAGATTTTTATTTCACTTGATAAATATTGTTGATTTTCTTTTTAATTCTAAAATATTTTCTGGCCCTGGCTTCAAAGTAATACTTCATAAAACTTAGTAACTGATATTTGCTTTTAATATCATAAATAAAAAAAAATTATTCTTGTTCACCGGCTTGTATGTCGTGGGCAAAGCCACATGGGATATCAGTATCTACGTGTTTTGTTCTGCATAGCTTCAGTTCAATCGTTTGTTTTAAACGTTTTTATTCTGTATAAAGTTCTTTTTTTACATAAATGAATTCATACAATTTACAAATCAAGATACTATTCGCAAATATATTATTATAATTTTTTTACCTATGACTAATGTTTGAAATTTTTAAAGAAATCCCTAACGTTGAAGTGGATTGTAAACTTGTTGTCTTTTAATGTTTCTACTCCAAAATTTGATATCTAACCAGCTGAAAAAAAAAGCGATAATGATATAGTGGTAAAGTAATTCTCTTCTGTCTAGTTTTACTTTCCGGATGGCTGATTTTAACAACAGAAGTTTTAATCAAGTATCCGCAAGATACATTTTTACTGAAATGTTTCTAAATTCAAGCACTGTAATTTCATTAGAGTAAAGAATAAACATATTAATAACCTTTTTAATAATTTGACACAATTACAAATTTATTCGAAATATAAATTTGAAAGACAAATCTTATATGCAGCAAGTCAGAAAATAATCTTCATTTAGACGTTGTCATGCAGTGGGGAACTATCTCCAAAATGCACATTTTAAAGTATAACTGTTTTAACAGCATATTAAATGAAATTTCAATTGTACTTTTGTCCAAAATTAAATATTTATTCACGAGTTTTCGGTTGTGTGGTGAATTAGAATTAATTTAGTTTTGCACAGAAATTTATACACCAGTGAAATGCAGTTTGCAATAGTGAGCACGAAATCCCTAAAATAGTGGCTTTTTTTAGGCCTACACCGACCAGCCTACCCAACCGGGTGTAAGGCCTGAAACGGTTGGTGGGGAGAAACAAGTTAAATTAATATTTACATACTATGCACTGAACAGGGGCAGTGAATTAAAACAGAGTTGAATGATAAAGCACAGTTGCTCCCCAGCCAGTGGGGAGAAGGACTGGTCACAAACGCTCAACCCGCCTACTAAAATAGTGGATGGTTCCCGATACACTACATCCGAGGTCACTATTTTAGTAAACCAGCCGCTAAAATAGTGGCTGGTTCCCGATACACTACATCCGATGTCACTATTTTAATAAACCAGCCGCTAAAATAGTGGCTGGTTCCCGATACACTACATCCAAAATAGTGGCTGGTTCCCGATACACTACATTCGATGCTACTATTTTAGTAAACCAGCCTCTAAAATAGTGACTGGTTCCCGATACACTACACCCGATGCCACTATTTTAGTAAACCAGCCGCTTAAATAGTGGCTGGTTCCCGATACACTACACCCGATGTCACTATTTTAGTAAACCAGCCGCTTAAATAGTGGCTGCTTCCCGAACGCATAACAATGTCCAATTGTATTGCTGAAAAATGCGCATTGTTTTGATATCATCGATAAATTTTACACAGCCTTATATTTACAACGCGTATTTTAATTATTATCATTTAATATGATTTATAGCAAATGTGATTTTTTTATTGGAATTCTATTATAATCTCTATTGGAAACAGACATTTTAGCAATGAAAACTTTATCAAGTTAATAATCCTGAAAATTTTAAGGGGTCTCGGAAGCCAAACATTTTTTTTACAAATTTGATTAATTTTTTTTTAATTTTGTAGTAGTTAGATGTAAACTGTACAAAGATTTAAATTTCTAAAATAATTTTCAGGTTCAAAAGTTACAAATTTAAAATTTTTAATTTTTTAAAAATAATTAAGCCTTTTTTTAAAAATGCTTCTTCTTATACAGTACAATATTTTTGACCCAAATATATTTAAAGGGACATAACAATGTACTTAATAGAAGTAGGTATCGGATTTTTGATATCTACATTAGTTTCTGAGGAAAAAATAATTGCTCAAAATTTTGTGAAAATTTTTGGAAAATGTCAGAATTTTTCACTTTGTACATTTTAAAAATATTTTCTAATCAAAATTTTTACAAATTCATATCTAATTCCATTAAGAATGCAATTGTGAGTGAGCTGAAAAAAAGAGAAAAAAAGATTAAAGATTTCAACACAATGTAATTGCAATAAAAACAACTTATATCAAACTATTTTTTTTCAGAGCAATAACTTGACATTTCTAATTTGTAATGTATCAATTTTATTAATATATATTATTACTATAATTATTAGGGAGCATTATCATATATAGGGATAATTGAAAAAAATTCGAAAAATTTCACTTTTTCCAAATTTTTTAAGTCAAAATATCTAATAAAATATCTGCAGTCCTAATTATCAAATATTTATTAATACACAGCAAAATTTTAAGCCATTTTATTGAAATTTTATTGACAGTGAGAAATTCAAACAAAAAGAGAAGCGAATGTAGTGATGATGATTTGAATGTGCTTAGTAAATAATAAGAAGCGAAAGCAGTAAAACAGTAAATAAAGAATGAATAAAGCGTTACGGTTTCAAGTAACTGCCTTGATTTGCTTTCATGGAAAAAAATTAGGTGGCTTTGCAACTTGCACATGAAATATGCATGATTTAAACATTGGAAGTGGGCGCGGTACCTGATAACGTGTTAGACAAAATAACTTTATAACTCACTAAATATTTGTCCAATTGATTTGAAAATTTTAGATTATTAAGTCAAAGGTTCATTGATGAATTTCCACTCAAAATTGGAAAATCGATATTTCCATCGATTTTCCAAAATTCTCAGGATGCCAAATCCCCTTAAGAGATTAATTTTGATGTCTAATTTTTCGTTTTTAAAAATTTATAATAGCAACTAATAGAAGACATCCATATAGACTAATATGTCGAAAAATATTCCCAATAGATATTGTTAGGAACGAAAAAGTTCCTATCGCGATTATTAAGTTTCTGCTCTCATTTGAATGGGTTTCCATAGGTCAGATTGCTATCATACAGTTATTTACATTAGAATAGCAATATTCAGAGGTATTCCTGATTACGAATATACAATTAAAATTTTAAAAATTCCTACTCTGGCAATCAAATATCTGTTTTCATTTGAATTCAGACTCAGAAAGCCATCACAGAGTTAATTACATTAGAAAAGCGTATAACCCAGATCTCTAATGAACGACTAACAATTCAAAATTTCCCTATCGCGATTATTAAGTAACTGTTATCATTTGAATAGATTTCTAAAAATCAGTCAAAAAGCCATCGCAGAGTTATTTACATCAGAATATCCGCAGTCGACGAAACTCTTGGCTATTAATGAATGACTAATGATTAAAAAACTTTTAAGAAGAGAAGTTAGTTTTATTCTATGGAAGGATCGTAGCACAAAAGATAAATTGCGATTTTCATATAACCGCATTTGGAATTACCCTAATGGGGGACCATGATCTATTTTATTTTATTTATGCTTCAAAATACCTCGAACATTTGTTGAAGCTTATTCTTCTAATTTTTGTTTTCCACTATCGAATCTGGTGTTGATATAGAAATGTAACAAGAAATAATGAGATTGTTTTATAGTGGAAACAAAAACTTTCATTAAACAATTTTGCATTACACGAGTAAGGACATAGCTCTACACGAGGATTTATAATTGCAATACCCTTCACCCTTTCTCAAACAGTGGCAAAATATAAAACAAAATATATTTGGCTAAATCTCAAGAACCATAACAAACAAAAACCTATTCTTACTATAAAGAAAATTAATGCTTTATGTGAGATAAAAATTTTAGAACACAGATCACATTCACTTAAGAAGTTCTTTGAGATAATTGGCAGATTAAAAGCCTAACGGATTAAAGTGATTGATGAATTAGGTCTGACGAATGGTCTAGACCGGAGAACAATAAAAAGTTTGCTTCAAATAGCACGTGAAGTTGTCTTTGTCGAATTATGTCCAAAACAAAGAGAAAGCCAAGAATAATTTTAATGCTTTTCTGAGAAGGCTCAAGTATTATCACCAAACAAAAGGTAGGATGCAGAAACAAAACAATTATTAAAGATTAAATATGGAAGTTATTAAAATTTTGCTTAAAGAATAATAAGTAAAACAAACAGTTAACAAATTTAGTTGAGATGGGTAGTGCTTAATTCACACACTGCGCGTAGTTGTATCTTTATATTACTTAAATTTTTTGCGTTTTTAAAATTAATCTTAAATAATTTAGTATAAAGTATTTTAGTTAAAGCTTTACTTAAACAGAATCAGCTTTTTAATTAATTAATTAATTAATTTAAAATTTTAAGTTCAAAATTATTTTTAAAAATTGTCATTTCTATATTTCTCACACATAATAAAATATATTTTCATTGACCATTAGGCGTCATTATCCTTTATTTAAGCAGCAGTATGATTTTGGAAATATTGATGATATGAAATTTTGTAATATTTTAAAAGGTTTTATTAAAAATGATTAATTAATAAAATCAAATAATTAATAAACTTTAATTAACTTAATTAAAGTTTTTAACAAATGCGTTAATAATGGCCAATCATTTAATTCAAATTTTATGCATAAACCCTATACTGTATTAAAATTTTAAATATTCCTTCTGAAAGGAATGAAAACATCTTCGAAATCTGCTCATTGTTTGAGAAATATTTTATGTCTACAAAACGCTTTCTTGAAAAGAATCAACAGACATTAGAAATCTTTTTTGAGGAAATTTCTTTTTTTGTGCTCAGAACAGCGAATGGTTCAAGAACCAAAGGGTGATGTAATCATATGTTAATTCAGTTTGCAGAACCGAAATTTCAGTTTGCTTTATTGCAACGCTTTTGACTACAGTCAAACAAAATTTTCTTAGCTTCTGGTAATGAGGACTGAGTAAACATACTTTTCCTTTTTCATATTTTCAGATGTTTGTTGAAAAAAAAACAGAATTCAATTTTTTGTTTAAACTTTTACCTTACGCTTTTTTTATGCTTGAGGTTTAAATCAATTGTGAGTAAAATTGTTTCCAAGAGAGAACTCATGAATATACTGGAATTGTTTATGGTGATTTTTGATGTTGTTCGTCCTTCTAATTTTTTTTGTCAATGTCTTAAATTTTTTTGGCATGAAATTTCAATGAAGCATGTATTTTTCAGTAAATTATCTGAAGAATAAAAAAGAATGCATTTTTCAAAAAATTACAAAAGTTAAAAATATTATGCTTCATATGCTTGCTTCGCCTTTTAAAGACAAAGAAGGATCACATCCATTTGAGGCACGTTTTAAAGAATGTAAATGCTTTTAATAAACCTTGTTGCGTATGCTGCGACAAGAAAGCAACTAAAAGAGAATGTTTAGTTACATAAATGGAGTAAGAATGTTGCTTTTTTCCGGTTAGAAATACCTCACATTTTACAATAGTTTTAGAAATATAGAAGAAAAAATATAAAGTCTGAACTGTGCATTTAAAAAATTTCTCAGTTGTTTTATATTTTAGACCAAAAAATAATAACACTAAAAATAAATTAAAAACACACTTTTATTAGTGTCCCAAAAAACAGAAAATGATTTTTTTATCAAGCGTTTGGAAGCCAAAACAAAATCGCAAAAACGTGAGGAGATAAAAACAATATTATAAGGAAATAAAACCACATTAAACAATATGGAAAAGGAGATTCCTAAATATTCATTACAAATTAAAAATTTCTTATAAATGTGACAGAAATTCGAATTTACTTTGGGCTTTAGCGCCTCAAGCTTTTACTATTTTGTTTTGTTCTCCAGAATTTTTTATAAAAAAAATTATTTCATTCTTTTTATTACACTGATAAAAGTGTGTTTAAAATTTTTTAATACTTACTATTTCCTAATTTTTATTCTTGAATATATTTCTGAATTCATTAATATAATTATTATGGAATTCATTTATATAAACATCATGGCAAACAATATGTCCTCAAATTCAGTACCAGATGACACTTTTCATATAAAATATAAAAATTTAACTGAAGTTAATCAATTACCTGATAATTTAGTTCTGAAATATTAAAATATTGCATTGCCATAACACAAAAGTGCACAAAATTTCAGACATCAGGAAAAGTACATTTCTAGTACAGAAAAAGATTTCTACTACATCAGGAAAAGCGTGAAAAATCGATTACAAAATTCCATCTTTGTATACATAAAATTTACAAATGTTAAAGAAGTCATGTTAAATAAAAGTGTGTTAAAATTCAGTAGCTTCTGAAATATTAATAAAAAAATCCTTTTTCGAAATGAAGTAATTTGTATAAAATATTGGCAAGAATTGCACGAGCTTAGAAGGACCGCGTTAGCCTAGTGGGAGAATCTGAATTTGGAGGATCGCGTGTTCTGCATCTGACTTCACCGTCTTTGTCAAATGTTTCCCGCTGGTGGGACTAACGGATTTTTTAATTCAGTGAAAAGAATTAGCATAGTGATAATGCAATTATCTCGACGTATCGACGTTATCGAAACGTGTAATTATGTTTTCAAGTAGAAGGAATTTTTTGGTGGGCCTACTTGAAAAGTCTTATTTTTCTTTCTATTAATGCTTCGTTTTGATATCATTTTATTTTTTTGAAGATATTTAAATCACTTTATTGTTTTAAAGATATTTAAATCACTTTATTGGTTTAAAGATTTTTCTGTACATACATATTTATTTTAATCTAGGATTGTTTAATTTTACGATCGGTGTTTTGTGAGGAGATAATGGCCTTCTTTAATGTTAATTCGTTTGCCATTATGCAGAGAAAAATACTATTTTGACTATCATTGGGATATTTCTCCCCCTGACCAGTCCCTATAATATGTAGAAGCAAAACATAATAGAAAAACAATGAAATAACAAACTTTCATATCAAATTCGAAAAGATATGAAAAAACGAATCTTTCATTTTACTTTTTATACTCTTTCATTTTATGATTTATACTCTCTCTCTCTCTCTATATATATATATATGTATGTAATAATCAAACTTAATTTTGCTTGAAATTATAATTTATATATTTTAAAATCTTAGTACAATACTAATGTATTCCAAAATCACTTTTCTTAAACTCAAGTTTCGTTCCCGCGTTGGAGGTATATTAAATCACGCATTTTGGCATATTTATTACTAAAAGAATATTTTAATCGCTTCCACGCGCCCACAGAAAATCACGAGGACGTCTTTTATATCCAGACTTTTCCCTAAAACACTTATGTAATTTGCTAAAAAATAGCTAATATTCCCTTCACTTTGATCACGTTTCTATATGCTAATCCCCTATCAGAGAGAACGCAGGGATTTTTTGCTCTCTTTTGACTTGAAACTTTCATACTAGATGTACGTATATTCCGCCACTCTCCCATATATTCACAATAAATTAAAAATAGTTATTTACTGGGCCTGTTCATTACTTAACGACTACACCAACAAAATTATTATTGCATATATATATATATATATATATATATACATATAGAAATACAGAAATAAGCTTTTCCTATATTTACAGTTTCTATGTCTGTTTTTCTGGAAATTCTTTCCATATATTTGAAATTTGTAATTTTTTGCAATTTTTGTATTTATGTTGTGTTTATATATAAATTTCAGAGAGTTATTTATATATATAAACAATTCTTTGAAATTCATTAGACAGCAGCCAAGTTAACAAATTAAACATTAGGAAGGTTGGAAATTCAATAGTGACAACCATGTAATTACAACTGATATAACATAGGTATTTGCTTGAAACATTTTTAGGTGCCGTTGAGTACCACCTGTTGAGAGGATTTGGAAGCCGTAGAGTACCAGAAACAGTGCCAGTTCTGTTGATTGTTCGTACGGAGCAGTCTATCGTTTTAAAAATCTCTGATATATTTCGGCAGCGGAAGCCACGAAGTGGTTTCTTCGTGGAATCAAATTGTTTTTGACATTCGGTCTAATGGTGCGGCATCTATCTTGATGCAATTTTTCTTATACCCAGGTGTTTCTTCAAAATGTGTAGCACACTTCTATGGTATATCGTTAATCCACAGCTTTAGATCCCTGCCTAACGCTGAATGTTCTACAATGCATCTCAGCATCTGCACATGAATTTAGATGGATGACCTCATTTATTGGGAAGTAGGTTTTGTTTAAAACTAATGTGTTGCATAAGCTAATAACGCTAATTTCAGTTTTATGTCCATACGTACAACTAAGTCGCTACTATTTTTTTATTTTATTTTTCTACCTAAATGGAAGTGAACAATATCGAAGGAAACTTATATCTTTAAATATTAGCGTTTAAAACAATTTAGGCTCATATTAAGTGAAAACTAATTTTGAATCTGTTAATAGTACTGTATACGAAAGTAAAATGTTTGTGGCTATACAATATTAAGATTATTTCCTAAATAGGAAATTATAAGTTTTCTTCTGAGACCTCATTCTGCCATATTTTTGACTTCATATTTCATACTAACGTATCCCATTCCGTTTATAGTTAGAAAAAAACTTAGGATGCCTCTCAAGCGTAATTTCTGTCATCTCGTACATATGTACAAGACATGTATTACATCCTTTTGATACAACACACTTTTAAAATGGAAGAATTTGCTAGGAAATATTCAACATTTGTTATCAAGTATCTGGTTTGTTTATTGCCGATTTTTTAGAGTTTGTTTAAAGAGAATCACTAAATATACCACGCATGTCACATCTATTTCTTTGTAGTTTTAGCATTACTGTCAAATTTTTTATAACGTCTTAATTCGTTTATGAGCTCCGCAGTTTTGACGATGTGCATTAAGAAATGATATCCTGTGTGTTTGAAAATCATTTAAAGGTCCGTTAATCCAACTATATCCTAATAATGTACAATATTGTAAAATGTACGAAAATAAAATTGTATCATATTGTTCCCCAATATTGAAACAGTGCGAAATGTAATACTTTTACAATATTGTAGAGAAGTTTTCATATATTGTACAATATTCTGCAATATTGAATAATATTGTACAATACTGTACCGTAATATTTTATACAACACTGTATAATATTATATAAAACGATATAATGTTTAGCAATTTTATTTAATATTATAGAATTCTGCATGATATTATTTGATATTGTTCAATATTTAAGATATGTATTTTCGTTCATTCTTTGTTTTCGTAACTTCCTGTTTGATACCATGATCAGGAAGTCTAAAAAACACTTTTGTATGTAAAAAAAGATTTGTTTAATACTTTCATACAGAATTTCTTGATAGCCTTTAATCGAAACTTGTTTCAGTTAAAGGATCTTTAAGATAGGATTCATCCTATCATTTATCTTATTCAACCACTTAACTTAGACCGAGTTTTGAACGTAGGACCTTTTGGTTAGTAATCAGGTTCTAGAAAATTTAAGCTTCGCTACTACTTTTCTTCGCTGGTAGCACGGAAATATTGTTACATATCAAACAATATTGTTAGTATGGAGTCCGGCATTCACAATATTGTATCTTATTGTACAAATATTATATTATGTGTATGTATTATTGTACAATATTTCAGTGTAATAGTGAAGCAAACAACTATCAGAACTAAGGCTTTTATCTTAAAGTCCTTTTAAACCAATTTGTTTGTCAATCACACCTTTTCATTATTTCTGCTTTTACTGTAATTGATCTTTATTCTAGTTTAGGCATATCTAGTTTACGCATAATGATTCTTTTTAAGAATTGAATTTCACAAAAGTACCCGTTGGGCTAAAAAATAAATAAAATGTTTTAACCCTTTAAAGAGCCATTATAATGTAAGAAAAGAAATTCGCTTAGGTTAGTGGATGATATTTTAGTTAGTGGATTATATTGATTCGTGTTAATTAATTTTATTCATTAATAATTAATTACCAAGCCAAGACACTTCGTTATGGCTTGAGATAAGAAATTGAAACATCTAGTTTTTGTTTCATTAAAAAAGTCGGCAAGAACTTACGCCAACCTTAAAAACTGCATTTAAAAATTGACGAATTTGGTGGGAAGTATACTTCCCACTGCCTTAGAAAGGGTTAAAACTGTTTCCGAACGTTTATAAGAAGAGTGTTAAAGTGTTTCAAACATTTGCCAATAAAATTCGCGAATATACATTACAAAACTTTAAAAATGTTTTAAAATGAAGAAAAGACATTTCCATTTATTAATATTTTTTATTTATTCGACATCATAAATATTTAGCTACTGTTTTATGAAGAACGTGACTTAATTTTGAAACCTAAGCTCACACACACACACGTAAGCTTAGGTTTCATGGGCACTTGTATCCCGTAAAGTTTTATTAGGGAATGTTCTTCTCTTAATTTAGTTAAGAGGTAAGGTACATATTTAACATTGAACCCATTTTAAGTGAAACCTTATTTAGTATGAAAATATTTCTTCAGAAGAAAATGAACTTGATTTGATTAATCTTAAGACCTCAAACGGGTAATTGGGTTTTTGTTAATACTTCACCATTTTTTCACCACAAATTCGATATTATTTAATGGGGAAATACTGTAGGTTATTCTTTGCAATTTCCCCAAAAGTTTCATTTTTATTTAAAGCAAGTGTTTTGAGCTACGGGATAAATGCTGAGATCATGAAACCATTGGAAACACCTGCATCAATTTGATGATTTCATATACCAATTCAGGGAGCTAGTTTGACAATTAATTATTATTTACCAAATAAAGCCTTAAGTTAAAAATATTTTAAATTAGCATTAATGGAGGATTTATTTGATCATTTTATTTTCATTCATATATTTAAGCTTGGGGTTCTACACAGTTCGTACTTAATCCAAGAGACTTTGATGTAAAGTGGACGAATTCGGTTTTCAAGTCATGGAACTATACCAAGCCATTCGCTGCGAAATTGTTTTAAGCTGAAAAAAGGTCTGAGAGAGGAATAAGTTTAAGGTCTTTTCTCTTTTCGACAAATTATAAATTAAATTTCTTCTGTCCCATAATCTGAAGTGGAGGTGCAAACACTCACTTCTCATCGCGGTCCTCTATAAGTCATACATTGATGCCGTTATCAAGCTTAAAGTCTGCTTTAGATTACCAGAAAAAGGTTTAAAATTTTGACATAACCTTCTTTATTTTAACCTATAATGAAAGTTCCGGCAATCAAATGCTTATGATTTAACGACGAGGAAAGCCGTTTCCTTATTAACCCTCTGACTGCTTATCCCGCGAATTCATCGAGTAGAAAATAAGACTATTTTCTGCTGCATCCTGCGATTTTCGCGAGCTATTGTGTGAACTTAGTACTATTTTATACTAATAAAGCCTTTTACTATAAACTAATAAAGCCTTGCCTATAAATAACATTTTTCCTTGGTTCAACGGTATTTGAACATGTTTACGAATTTGCATCTAAATATCTATTTAAAAAGTTCGGCCGTCAGAGGGTTAAAAGGTTAAGATGAAATGAGTAATAAAAGTAAAACACTTTAAAGTAGATATACCATGCTGAAAAAATATATTCATCGACTTTTTGTCGTCTAAGTTTATTTATGATTCTGATCTTTAAAACTAGTCTTTTGTAACTGACAAACCTTAGCCAACATCCGCTATACATTTTCGAAATTTCGCTTTCATATTATTTTAAAAATTTCCAAATCCATCGTCTTTAGTAAAAGATCAGAAGTCTTGCCTAATTTATGTCGGCAGAATATAAAAACCCTTTCTGACTTGGTTGAATAAGACGAAAGTAGTACGGCGTAAACAAAATACGAATAAGTGTAAGAAAAAGGCGAAGACCTCAAATGTTGGGGCATGTTTCTCGCGAGATCCCTGAGAAAAATGGAAAACCGAAGCCGTAGAGAAAAGGAAAAAGTGTTTTCGTAGACAGAGAAGAAAACCGACACAGCCTGCGAAAGTGACAACAAAATCTCAATGTTTATTGTTTGTATGTCATTTGCGATCGTTCGGAACTGAAATTCGTGCCTCCCTCAAATGTTTTATGGATTCATATATATCCCTTGACTGCTGAGGAGATCGAACAAGTTTTTTCTGCAGGGAAACTAAAGAACTGGCGTGTTTTTTGAAAGGAAATAAATGGTGGCGAATGGATCATTCGTCTCAACAGTTTCATAATCAGATAATTACCATAAATTACAAATATGAGGAAATTGCAAATTATATAAAAGAAATATAAGCTGTATATAAAATACTAGCCGCCTTCGGCAACCAGCTGGTTCACTCGTTTAAATTAGTTTTTATTTTTGTATTTTATATTAATTATAACATTCCCCATCGCGGTTTGACCCGCGACAACCCAGGAAGGAAAGATGGATTAAAGAAAGTGAATATTTTATTGTATTTCGCAGATAGTAAAATATATAAAGGAATAATTTAAAAATGCCAGCGATACAATTCTATATGATGAAACACGGATATCGGAATTTAAAAACTGTGTTTCAAATAGCTCTCACTCAATTCATCTATCACTCATCGGTAGAATGATTTACGCTGAATATGGTCGCAGAAGCCGAACATACTGGACGCACCGTGTGAATGCCAGATTGCGTGGAAAAAGTGAGGCGGCAAAATTTTTTTTGACATCTAAAAGATCCGGGAGCAGTGCCGGCCTTTAGCTTATTGGACCAATGGCTCCAAATAGGGCCCAGCACCAGAGCGCAGCTAAGAATGTACTCAAACTTTTCCAAATTAAAATCGAGTATCGTTATGATTTCAGAACATTACCTTTAGGAATTTTTTGTTTTTAAATTCGTTTTCAAACCAATGTTGTCCAATTTTTTCTTAGAGCTTGATTGACACTGCTTCAGAAGTCAACATTCGTGGCGAACTTTTGAACTGTAATAAAAAACAAAACAAAATTGTAACAGCAGGGTAAGAAGTATTGCATTACTAATAAGGCATGCCGCTTTTAGATGGGGAGAAACAGGCGTGGCTCTTACATTCACCCTCCAGCCCTATATCAAGGGAATGACATTTTATTGTAGAGAGGACTGGGTATTTTCCTTCCTTTCTGTAAACAGGGGCATACGGCAAGTTTAATAAACCGTGACAGATTTTAGACTGTCCCAAAATATTGGCTTCTGAGACTCTCATGAAGTGTAGACACGCAAATGTAGGTTTGTTTTTAATTAAGAATACAATTATTCAGAGTTAATATATATATATATATATAACATAATTCTTTATTTGTTCTCTTTTAGATTATTTAAAGAGAAATCATCAATACCGTTTTTCTGCGTCTTTAGAATCAAGCAAAATTTACAATAATTTAACAGAAGAATTAAATAGAAGTAAAAAAAATGACAGTTTTAATTTGTTGGCTTATTTTACATATTCATTTTATATGTTTAAATCTAAGAAAACATTTATAAATTATTCTAAAATTCTTTTTCATAGGAAGAGAGGAATTTATAATTATTTACATTCCTGAGATTTTGTATATTAGCCTCCTAAAATATGTATGTTTATTACGTGTTAAAAATTGCATTAATCAAATCGTTAATTGTTTCAAAAATTTTATGAAGTGTCACGGCCTTAAATCGCTGACATGAACAACAATGTATTCCTAGAAAAACAGTTTGGGAACTTTTTATTCTTTTTTTCTGTATTAAAAATAAGCATTCCTAATGCTAATATGAAAATTCAGCTTAAGGTGCTTTTATTATTACGGTAGAACTTGGCTAATTCGAAATTTTTTTAATTCGAATTCGAAGGCAATTAGAATTATTTCTATTATCGTCCCTTGATTTTCCTTTTAAAACAATGTTAAAGTATCGTATGTAATTCAATTTTTTTTGCTTAGTTCGAAGATCAAGACTGAAAATTGTATTCTTATATATATATTTCTGAATTGTTTTCGTTAGTTATAGAAGTCCATACTTTGTGTCCTTAGTGATTATGAATAAATTACTTTTTAATGAATTCACTCGAGTAACTTAACTGTTCTACAATGTATCCCATCAAAAAAGCAATAAAAAATTGTTCACTTTTTCAATTTTTTAAAAATTATTTTTAAGCATTAAGTAAGTTTGTTAAAATTATTTTTTCAAATTATTAAATTCTTAACGATAAAGATTATTAATTTATTTATTAAAATTTTATATTGTTTATTTATTCATTATCCCTTTAAGACCGGACGTATTTTTTAACGAATTGTTTAAATGCCGACTACAACTCAAAAATGGACTATATCTGCCATCCAATGAGAAAAATAGATCTATAGAATTTCCAGAAACAAGAAAAATCATTTCTTCTGGCATTTATTGCATATAACTCACCAGGAACAGAAATATAAGCTAAAGCCTAACCCGCACGATCGTGCGGGTTCGGTCTTAAAGGGATATGTATTATTTCTTAAAACTTAAATATATTGGGGTTATACAAAATTATTTCCAATGGGGCCCCGCATCTTCTGAGGCCGGTCCTGCCCGGGAGTATAGGGGGTAGAGAATAAAATTTAAAAATTTAATTAAAAAAATAGTTAGTTTTCCAAACATTATTGCTTTTTTGTAATTACTAGTTTCAGGTAGCTAAAATGAGATAAAAATAAATGAAATAAAATCTTTCCCTAAAAAAGTAGAGGGGCGACTGACCCTCTTCGACCCCCCACGACTCGCCTACTCTGGCGTGAACTGCGAATGGCAGCATTTCTCCCTAGATCGTAATCCGTAACATAAAGCCTCCCCTCCCTTTCCAGTGTTATAAATAGAACTGCGGCCTTGAGGAACCGCGAGCAATGCAGTTCCCCGTCTCGATGTGTTTGAAATTGTGTTTGGAAACATTTTTAACAATTAATTAAAATTAAACAGATGGTCGAATGCAAATAAAATTGTTGTCATTGAAAAGCTTATTTTTTAAACTTTAAGATGATGTTTAAATAATTTTTGTGCGACAATATGCTCCGAAGTTATTTCGGAAAAATGTTAAAATTTAAGGTAATTTTTAATTAATTAGAATTCTAATTAAAATTTAGAAAAATCATTTCTTCGTGAGCACCTACTACCCAAAACGCAACCATCTGCCAAATTTCAAGTTTCTAGGCCTCATGGTTTGGGAGATTTCTTGATGAGTGAGAAGAGATTTTGTCTCGCTCCTCTTCACAAAAATCTGATAATGGTTTGCAACTTTCATCAATTCTTTTGTGTGATGTGCGCAATATTTACATGCATTTTCGTAAAAATAGCATGAATATTCAGGAAGATATAAAGGCCAAATTTTTCCGAATGGTTTTTTGCTTACAACTTGCAGAGTTTTCAACCAAATTATATAAAACTTACAGAATACGTGACGTAATGTTAGAAAAGCATTGTATTAAAATCTAAATCAAATACCTTGAATATTAGAGAAGATATGAACATTTGTAGTAAATAATTTTTTATTGCGCATGCGCTAAATGTAGGCTAATTTTTCTCTCACAGCTTCAGATCCAGATATATAGAGCAGCTTATATAAAAATTTCCGTTCAATGCCGTTAAGATTCAGAAAGATATCAGCATTTTCGCCAGCGCTGTTTTATTTTAAATGCTATCTGCTGCCTTCAAATGGCACTTGCGCACTCATGTTCCTATTTGATTTTTTATGCTTATTGTATGCCTGGCCTCACCTTAAAGTTTGTACCAATATTTATGGGACACCTTGTATAATATATACTTATATTTAGTTATATATGATATATTAGTTATACATGTATAATATATTTTATATACATTTACATATTATGGTATAATATTAGCTATCTATAAAACATTAGAAAAAATATTTGTTTCGTTTCTGAAACATCCTTACTAAAAAAATATCACATAAGGGATATAATGTATGGGGCTCTAAATTTTGAATGACTCACAGATTATGAGAAAGTCCCCTGAGCTGACACCCCACTTTCCGAATTTTACCTCACACCAACTCGCGATCTTCCGAAACGAAGCAGAAGCTGTGGGAACAAGTTGCCCCGATTGCCGTTAAAATGATAGAGAAGTAACATAAAATTTATAAATATATGTATATATGGCAATTTTGAATATGTTTAGACATATTTATGGTTCTTAATTTTTCCTCTTTCTCTTTATTTACTCCTACACGAAGAATACAAAGAGAAAGTACGGCAATCGCCAAAAAATTTGAAAATTGATGAATCTTCATGTTTTTCATGTGTCTGTGAACCCGAAAACTCAAAAAGGAAACAAGCTGGACGATGAAATGTGGTATGTATTCTTAACAGCATAATTATAGAATTGTATCAAATTTTTGATTAAATCCGTCAACGTGAACTTTGAATGTCTGTTCGTCCGTATGCATGTGAACACGATATCTTAAACCCAACCACCCAGAAGGATGAAATTCGACAAATGGTTTTATCACTAGTATTGTGGATTTTATCAGATTTGGACTAAATCCATTAAAGAGTTCGCTCTCTGTCGGGCTGTCTAATCCTGCGCATGTGAATATAATAACTCAAAAACGGAACAAGCTGCACAAATGAAATTTCACCATATTTCCATTAAATTTTGCATCAAATCTGCATCAAACTTTGGACTCAAAACATCGATCAAAGAGAAGTCCGAAATACAAACTCGATTTTCTTCATTATTCTATGAAGCTAAATAGAAAACGCACCATAGTGTATAAATATAAGAAAAAACTGAGGGGAGAACACTCTATTAATTACAAATGCGCGGCTACAGGAAATCAAAACTAGCTAATATTTCGGTTAAAGTGTCAGAATTACACTTCTAAATTTAATTTTGTTTAGCGTTATTTATTTTAATTTTGAATATTTATTAGGGATTTAGTTTCTAATATCGGTAAATATTGACATTTACTTTACTTAGACTTTATATGTTTTCACAGCCTTTTACTTTTTGATCGTTTTTTTAAAAATTTTTTGCTCGTTTCATTTCTCCATATTGAATTCGTTTAAGATCAATTCGAACCAAAATAAGATCTCAGATAAATTCCACTATCAATGAATTCTGGTATAGACTTTTGATCAAAATCCATTCCGTTGAGGACACGCATGGATTCCAATATAAATCGGGTTTTCTATTTCGTTCAATTTAAAAGTAACTTCAAAGGGGGACACACAAAAAATATCACGTAATTTAGCTGGTATTTTACAAAATATTTGTAAATCATTTTTTGACAGGGGTAATAATTTTAAAGGGTTTTTTTGAAAAAATTCAAAAGCCTGGCGATTCCTCACTTTAAAAAGTTTTCTTATTCCATAAAGTATTGTGCAATCAGAAATTTGGTTTAATACAATTTAAAATAAAATGATGAATTTAAAAATTGTCATGGGTTTAATTAAAAAAATGAACGGTTGGGAAATTTTAATATCGTTAAATTAAGAATCAAACAACTGTAACATTTAATAAATCGTTCGTGTAGTCATTTTCAAAATGTATGCCAATCTACTCTTTCCTCTTACCATTTCCAGGCAGTTGGTTAATTAAAATTATCCACGAAATTTTTAAGCATTGTCTCTCAAATAAGTGAGTTAGTACGCTGTCACAAATTATTAAAAGTGATGCAGCAAATATTGATTCACAGTGCTTTGACTTCCATTCCATCTTGACATCCTATACCAACTTGGTTGGACAAAATATTAACAGTTTCAAATTTGAATTTGATACCCTGAAAGCTAAAACGGAATAAAAAGGATCATAACGTGCAAGTAAATAAATTTAAAAGATTCAGTGGGTGATTTGTTCAAATTTTAACAAGCATTCAAAGTAAGGAAAGCAAGGGAAAGAATGAATAAATAATAATTTCAAAAAGAAATTGTAGTATATGTAATTGTAGTATTTTTAAGTTTTATTTACATACTTATTTCAAGTAATCGTGGAGAAACATGATGATTTTAATTGATTTATTTTAAAAGATAAATTGTCAGTTCGATGAATTGATCTCTGAAGGTGAATGCGTTTATGGCGATTATTAAGTAAAATTCTTCATAAAAATGAGTAAGCGTTATAAGTTTCTGTTCTGTTATATTGTTGTTTAATTCTGTTCTGTTATATTGTTGTTTAATTCTGTTCTGTAATATTGGTTGGTCTAACTGTACTGTTGGTCTTGGTTTATTATTTATATTACTTTATTTTGAATCATTCCATTATGCTTTTTGCTTTCTATCCTTGATTTGTAGGGTGGTGGCTTTAATCTTATTTGGTCTATCATATCTAACGAAAGACTCATGATGAAGTGGAGGTATGGGACCTTCTGTTGGTCAAAGTGCCCTTGGAGAACCTGCGATAGAAGTCTCATCTAGCTCCAATAATTTGAGGCAGGTTGCCATCCTGGAAGACTCTCAGGGGAAGATGGCTTACATTTTTGTTTCGCTTGGAAGAAAACCAGAAAACCTCCAACACAATGTTTGATCGATCTCTAAAGCGTGAATCGGCCTACCATGTTTAAAAAAATAATCCGATTATAAGCACAGTCAGAAGACAGGACCTTCTTCCTTCTATTCATATTGCTCAGCTATGTCTTACCTTAACCCGTTAACGCCCAGCGTCATTATTTATAGGACAGTTACATTTCACTTCCGTGGCTGAACCGAATGCATTCCAATGTTTCTTTTTTGCTTTTTCTATGAAGTCAATAGGTATTTCAAAACTCCAAAACAGGCATATACCACTAGTTAGTCAGATTTTGAAGTCAAAATGTCGTCATTTTGAATTTTTTAAATTCTTCTTTTGATTTATCTTTGAGGTAATGCAAAGAATTAGACAGAGGTTCTTTTTTTGATATTTTACTATATTTTAAAGAACTTTAATATTTATGTAAAAAAGTTTTTAAAAATATATTTTTTTATTTCTTTGAAAAAAGTTTTTTTTTAAAAAAAAAAAGGTATTTTATTTTCTCCGAATTTAATTTTATTTCTCTGTTAACTTTATCTTGGTGTTTTAAACGTAATTTAATTGTAATTTATTAAAATCTGTGATTTAAATTAATTTTGTCGTTAATGGTCTAAAGGGTCATTTTTTAAATAATGGTATAATTAAATAACTTTGAGATTGTGATTGATTTAAGAAAAGAAATTCATTTAGCTAATTGGATTACATTAATTTTTTTAATTATTTGAATTAATTAATAATTAATTACCAAGTGAAGACAATTCGGCATGGTTTGAAATAAGAAAAAGGAACATCTAGGTTTTTGTTTCATCGAAAAATTTGGCAAGAACTTACACCAACCTTAAAAACTGCATTTAAGAATTGATGAATTTGGTGGGAAGTATACTTTCCACGGCCTTACAAAGGGTTAACCTACAAGGTTGTCCAGCGGGTAATATTTAAAAAACAATCTAATGGATGGCTCTAGCTGCGAGCAAGTGAGACCAAACTTGGTGCACATGATCATTAGAGCGGGCAATTGTATGTGTGTGTGTTTCGTTAGCGAACGGTGAGTTTAAGTGTGCTGTTCAGTTGTGATTGTCACAAGCGAAAATGAATAAATATTCAACAGATATTCGAGTGTTGATTGTGCTAGAAATGCCATGAAAATGTTAAGGCAGTGCAACGGGCATGGCAGGAGGAGTTTCACAACAAGAATTTGCTGGACGAAAGGACTGCAGTCCACACGATTGACTGCGAAGTCTGCTCGCTCGTGATGGATGTATTCCAGAACCACCTCACTGCTGTCCTTTTTAAAGAAGGCGGTCACTTCGAACCTCTTTATCAATAATTACCTACTATGTAATTTCAATATATATCATTAAAATCTTTTCATCAGTCTTATTTGTTTTAAAATTCCGATTTGTATCAAACATTACCCGCTGGGTCACCCTGTATAAGATCACTGGTTGGCGATTTGGCGGGTAAAATATTAAAATTTTTTGAGGGTTACGTTGGCAAATAAGCTTCAATTCAACAGTTTCAGTACAATAAAACATATTCACACGATGGCTTGATTATCAGAAAGTTGGAAAAGAGTTTTCATAGGTAGATGAAAAGAGGGACATACTTATGAAACATTTTGCTGCTATTACAGTCTTTTGTAAAATTAAAAAATAAATTTTGGTCTACAGCTAAATTCAACGCCAAATTTTGTTTTAATATCTTCTACATATGAATCGCTTGATTTTAAAAGGGGACTTCTGAAATCTAGCAGAGAATAACAAAATCGATGTTGAAATGTTCTTCTGCGGATATGTCCCCTTCTAACGTCATGAGGATACTTTGATGCTTTACTACAACGTGCCTGTGAGTGCCAGAAGTTCAGTTTTTACACCAAATGATGCACCAACCTTCTTCAAATTAAAAATTAAAAATAATTATGACTTCGGCCAAAACTGCAGAAGTCCTCTTTTAAAATCAAGCTGTTGACATTTAGCTTTTGGAAAATTCAGTTTTGTTCCACATTTGTTTTAGAATATTTCTTTTGAAAAATGATGATATTGTGGTTAAAAGAAATAGTGCGAAGCATTTCGCCCAATAGAAATGCATACGTAAAAAGTAAAACAATGGAATGTATTCTCGGAAACAATAGACTCGCTTTCTTCGTACTATTTAAGGGAAGCTAAAAAAGCCAAAAGAGAAACTGAAAGGTAAAAAAAAAAAGAAACGATAAAAAGTCATCTCTTCTCTCATAGAAGTATCAGCTATCAACCATTTCTCGGTAGTTTAATCACCGTCTGTTTGCCACTGGGAAACGATATCTGATGACAGTAAAATAATCCAAATGCATTACCGAGAGCTTTTAATTCAAGAAGCGGATGTTATCTTTAATTTGTTATTACTTCTTATCCTTTTCTTTCATTGGTTTGACACTTAGGAGTTTTGCTTTCTTAGATAGGCAAGAAATCGAAAATAAATTTATAGAATTAAACCAAGAAAAACAATTAATTAAATTTTCAATTGAATGTAGTCGTTCAAAGAAAGATTTAATGGATGATACCACGAGCATTGTTTCATCTCTTTAAGAAATAACAATCAAGATGAATAAAAAGTGCTTTCAAATGAAAAAAAAGTTTGGGATTGATTGTTTGCTTAGCTATACAGAATTTGTTTTATGCTTATCGTATGACTTATTAATCTTTCAGAGCTTTTTGATTCTGATAATGTGGTATTTAGAATAATATTTGTATAAAATTTCGTTAAAATTCACTTGAAAATCTAATATTTCAATCTATTTTTGCTGTATAAGAGGTGGGTTTTTATATTTCTTTAAATATTACATAAAAGCGAAGATTTTTCCATTGCTAGGATTTTTATGTTCTTTGGTATTATATTTTTAGTTTCCATCCGTGAGCGAATAAAATTTTATCCATGGAATCGAATTTGAAAGAATATCGTTTCTGTAAGTGTATATTTTTTATTAAAAGAAAGTCGATATAAAAATAAAGAAATGTCTTATGATAGAAATTGAAATCCTATTTCATTCTGAAATGATATTTGCAAAAAGAAATGAATAAGTATTTGTAGCCTTCGGTTGCCAAGTAAACTAACAGCGCTTTAACGGAGACAAAATTTATTATTTGATTTTAAACCAAGTACTATAGAGTAGTAATTTAATCATTCCTTGTAAAAATTAAAACATAGCTTTATGATCTGGCAAAATGTTGTGTTTTCCAATTATTTAAGAAACACTATTATCAAGAAACCCGTTTAAAACTGATTTCAGAATTTGACTTTGTAGTGAAAAAAATATATAAAAATTAAACAAAATAAATAAAATGTTGTACAAACTTTTAGTTCGAAGGTCCGTCTACAGTTACTATGTTTTAACTAAGTAAAATTCTGCGTTGGGGTAAATTTAATCACCTGTACCCTTCCCAACAAAGAGTCAATCTATTTGAAACTCATGCAATAGAAAATTTGTAAGCAAACTAAAAAAATAAAATAAAATACAGTTTTTATCTTTACGAAAATAGACTACACAAATTTTGAGTTTAGGATTACAAGCTTCGACGTTTAGCACACTCATAATTTGGTCCACTGAATACATTTAGAACTTAGCAGAAAACAATGACATTACAGGCAACAAGTCTGCTAATGCTAAAGAATTTTGGGAAATTTTAACAAAAGCACTTCATTTTTCAATAAATCTTTTCCTAGAACTCACTTCGTAATATTTTTTGAGCCCTAACGATGTCCAAAAAATATCCTGAAAGCAATGAAAAAAAGTCGGGAGTGTTCTTTGTAGTCCTATTACAACGGTGGAGGAATTGTGGGTTGCATCCTACATCTATAGGACCACGGTGGAGGAATTGTAGGTTGCATCCTACATCTATAGGTAACTGATGCAAGACCACTAGAAATACTTTTAACAAGTATTATGTAATCACTGGCTTGTGCAGGACTTAACAACAAACCATAACTTTAATAAACGTAACAAGATTAAAAAAAGTTTAATGTAAATCATAATAACTCAACATGTCGACATGGAGCATAAATGCTTTGAGAGAGAGGTGCTTTGAGACGATGCATGAAGCTTTTATATAACTTAACTCTCTAGAGCGCAGGCGCGAGTACAAGGCTCACGTAGGAATGAAGTTGTTGCCGCATCTTCCGCGACATTCTCATTTATTTAATAATATGGCGTTTCGTGTCTAATTTCGTAAATAAGTGAAGAAAATTGATCTCACAGTTTGAGAAAACACCTGATCGCATTGACTTATTTGGCCCAAATTGTGATACAGACCTACAGTCTTGATGTGAAGACCACATTGAGGCTACAGGACAACCCCGTTTTTGAGACCTTGTGAAGACCACATGCCAAATTTCAACCAGTTGATTCTTTGGAGTTACCATGTTCACATACTCAAGGAGGGACAAACAGGCGAACATACAGGCATGCAGACGTAATTCCAGAAATGTGTTTGCAGGGAAGTCTAAAACTTTGAGATTCATGAAAATCTCGGGATGGAATTTTTCGTCCTTCTTTTTGTAAGCTTCGGATATGAGATTAAAAAGTCGTTATTACGATTCAAACTTGAGAAGATTCGCTTCTCTACATATTTAGATATTGATGCTCTTCTCAGTAGTTTAGGAAATATATTGTACTGGAAGAAATTTATCAACACAATGCTCTTGGAGGCTATCTGAAACTGATCTTAAAATGTTACATAAGAATGCTGAAGTTGAATGCATCATTAGTATTATCAGTAAAACGATTCAATTCCATTCTTTTACTTATACAAGGAATTTCTCTAACTACGCTAATCTACAGATGTAGGTGCTAATGTTCTTCGTTGTATTTATGAAAATAGTTTGTACCAGAAGAAATATATCAACACAATGCTCTTGCAGGCTATCTGAAGCTGATCTTAAAATGTTACATAACAATGTTGAAGTTGAATTCATCTTTAGTAATCTCAGCATTACAAATCAAATACATTCTTTTACGTTTATAAAAAAAAACTTTCGATCATATTTTAAAAATACCTGAAGGATTGTTTTCCTGGAAGAAAAAGTTTGAGGATGCAGGGAAAAGTCTTGTATATTAGTAAACCGTTTTTTTCATGAACAAATCAACATTACAACAACATGATTTGAATGAAGCTAATACCTATCACTATAATTAGTATCTAGGTAAGTGGTTTATTAATATCATAAATTCACGGCAGAATGTTTTGATCCAGTTGTTTGTCCTGATCGTTTATTTAACTGTCATCTTGCCGAAATATCCTAAGTTCTCAAACATCTACCGAAAATTTAAATATAAAGTTTTTCTGATTTTAATTCTGTCTTTTGTTTTCGCACAAGTATGGCTTCTGATGAAAGGTCTTCTTTTAGCTTCTGAATACCCTTTTTATTCAATACAAAAATTACGCTGCATACTTAAATACCTTAATAGTCCTTTAGGCTCTTAGTTGAATCAAAGCAGAAACACAATAGGTCATCTAATTAGATAGAGGAGAAAATTCGATGTCAAGGGGTTACTAATTTCGAGTACTTTCAGGATAAGAAAATTTAGAGTTGCATGAAGCACGGAATCAAGCAAAAAATGAATGAAGATGGAATGGGATGTCCTTCTTTCGTGCTACCAGTGAGAAAATGGGAGAGTAAATATATAAATTTATACCGAGAAGAACAAGCTGTTGGGTCTTAACGCTTGGTTGCAGGGATGTACTGACTATTATTTAATTTTGCGTGCCATTGTTATTGCCTTCTCTCTTTATTGCATAAGGAGTAATATTTGTTGTATAATATTTTAAAATTTTCACTATTAAGTATATTCAAGTTTGAAAGTTATGTATTTTTCTTTATGTGGAAAGCAAACATGAGGTTTTGCTTTACAATTTCTTTATGAAATTGAAAAGTTTCAAAAGCAGCTTTTGGAAGTGGAAATAACAGCAAGCGCATATTGTATGTTTAAATTAATGATTTCATTATACTTTTAATTTTCTGTCACAGTCTACGAAGATTCTCAGTGGACTCATTATATATACATGGAGTATTAAAATACGAAGCAATGATAACTAACTAATCAGTGGGCTTTAACTATCTTTTTGGACCTTTAACGGGACTGAATAAATTGTTTTTTGGAGTTGCAAAAAGATTTAAAATGTAATTTTGTTAGATTCATCAACATTAGAAAGCAAAAATGATATATAAAATTATTCTAATTTGTAACGTTTAATTAAATTTACTGAACAATGCATTATTTTAAGTTTATATACACTTATCATTAATTAATAGACCATTTGCTTATTTAAATTTTTTTCGTAAGTAGTCGATGGCAAAATTTTTCGTTTAAATTTATTTTCGGTTGAAAAGTGGGTCATAAGGGGATGAAATTTAAGAAAGCCTTGCTTAAAAACATTTTTCTCTTAAAATCACCGATAACTTCTTGATTTATCTTATGCTGCTAAGAATATCAAGCCGCTAACTTTCAGGAGCACCACAAAAAAGGGAGTTCAGTTGACTTTAGTAGACAAAGGCGTTCTCACACATCAAAAGAGGTTGATGAGAACATATTCAGATTTAATAACCCATAAATGATGCGGAAAAGAATGAGTACTCCCTGAAATTTTCTTTATAATAATCGCTTAATTGCCCTCTTAAGAGATAAGTATTCTGCTTAAATTAGGTGTTAATTCTGAACTGGAAGAACATGCACAGCATTATTTAAACCAACTATTATTCCTAAAGCGCCAAAATTAAAGCAATTTTTAATGGAAATATGTACAAAATAAGCAGAGGCTGAATAGTGGTTGTCAATTATAAAATCCGTTATATCTACTATTATTCGGTGAGTTACAGCAGTATTAGGAAATCATAGATTATGAACAAGATGCAATATGTGATTCAGTTTATATTATAGATTATGAGTTTCAGCAGAATTATTAAATCATAGAACATGATCAACAGACAGTAGATGTTTCAGAAAGAATAGAAGCCGCTTCGTAGATTTCTTGTTACATTTAAATCGTAGGAAAGAAACTTCCAAAGAATAAACTAAGAATCTGCTGATGGAAATAAGTGCAACGTTTACTTTGCATGAAAACATACATATTTTATATTGGATAGTTAAATTATCAGGCTTTAAAATGGTACTATTATATACAATATTTAAATTCCTAAGCACTGATTTTATTGATAATAAATGCTAAAATTATGAATTCTCTATGTGTCAGTTAACCACTTAAATAAAGTTTGCCAGGCCGACAATTCGTGAAAATTCAGCTAGCGTATTAGTGATTTAAAAACTATCTCTGTTTCTAAGATCTTATTTCATTCTTACATTGGACATATGTTATAAATACTTTAACTTTTTAAAAAGTAACACTGTTTTGAAATTAGAACAAGTACGAGGAGCTTACACTGCAGACGTTTCACCTAGAGTATATTTTCATCTGAAGTGATAGTAATGAAATTTATATTAGAGAAATGAAAAATTTTGGATGTGCAAAGAGTTTCCCTTATAGAATCTTATATGTTTGCTCCAGCATCACTTCCGAACGGTTGGCCTAATTTTGATGAAATTTGGTACACAGGTTGCTCATTAGCCGACCCGAAGTACTGTAAGGGTAAATAAGCCTTAAACCAATACCTCAGGATAGAGTGGGGGTAAAGGTTCTAAAATACATGCAACAAATAGGCGAATGATATGCTTGGCGATTTTAATGAAACTTGGTACAAGTGTACCTCATTAGCTGACTTGAAGTACTGTAGAAGTAAATATGCCCTAACACAGTTCCTCAGGGTAGGGTGTCAAAGTCTCCAAAAATATACGCACCAAATAGGCCGACTGACAATTTTTATGAAATTGGTAAACATACTTTTAATTAGCCAACTAAAAATACTATAAAGGTAAATAAACGTTAATCCAATCCGTCAGGGTAGTGGGGGCAAAGACTTTTAAATACATTTAATAAATGGGCCGATTGCCATGAAATTTGATATAGTTGAGACAATTTTGATGACATTGCTTACATTTATTCCTCATAGATTGACTAAAAGTAATTTATGGGTAAATAAACGCTAATCCAATTCCTCAGAGTAGGGTGGGGCAAAATCGTCAAAATATATATAAACCCTTGGGCCAATTGACCTGTTGGATATGGCTAGGGTGATTTTGATGTATTTTGGTACATATGTTTCTCACTGGCTGTTTCTAAATATTCTATGGGTAAATAAATGCTAACCCAATCCCTGTGGGTACGGTTGGGTAAAGTCGTTTGAATACATCTAAAAAATTGGCCTATTAACATTAGTCCTTTATTTGTCGGAATTTTATTCGAATCTCCGACAAAATGATTATGTTTTCCATTCAAGACGGGAAATCTCACCGCGAAAACATGAAGAAAATAGGACTATTTGAGCCATTTCTCAACAATATTCAGAAATACAAAAAAATAATCGCGAAATATAATGAGACGTGTAAGTAGCGACGAATTCATTTTAAACTATGCAATATTTCTCTTCATCGCATGACATGCTCCGCCGACCAAGAAGGGGTTAAATTTGATACGGCTGGGACAATTTTGATGACGCAGGGTACATATATTCCTCACAGGCTGACTGAAAGCATTTTAGGGGTAGATAAACGCTACTTTAATTCCTTAGAGTAGGGTGGGGCAAAATCTTGAAAATACATGTAAATTCTAGAGCCGATTGAGTTGATGTTGGATATAGTTAGGGCGATTTTGAAGAATTTTGGTACATATACTTCTAATTAGCCAACTAAAATATTGTGGAGGTAAATAAACGCCAAGATAATCTCTGAAGTTATGGTGGGACGAAGTCGTTTGTATACATGCGTTAAATGGACGATTGATATGAATTTTATACCGCTGGGGCAGTGTGATGAACCTTGATACAAACATCATAAGCCAAATGAAAGCACTTTATGGGTAAATAAATACTCACCCACTACCTCAGGTAGGGTGGTGTAAAGACACTAAATTCGAAACTGCTGGAGCGATTTTGATGAAACTTTGCACGCATGTTCTTCATTTACCTACATGAAGTACTTTTGGGGAAAATACACCCTAACCCAGACCTTCAGGGTAGGTTCCGTCAATGTCTCCGAAATACATGTAAAAAATGGAATTATTGAAATGAAACTTAAGTCTTAGGTTTCAACATGTCGAACTAAAAATATGGAGGGGTTAAATCTTTTTTCTTATCAACGTTTTATGATGATAACTACCGATAAGACACGTTGAAATGTTTATTTAGAACTGCTGGATAAATTTCTTCGAAACATGTTTCATTAGTCGATTTAATCACATCAGTTGTTGGAATTTATTTCAAAAATGACTCCAACATTGTTCAACAACAAATACTGACTTTAGAAATGGGCCCTATATCGCATTCTTCTTGGTTGGGGGGGGGGGCGAAATGAGACATTGAAAGATATTTAATAAATTAATTAATTAGCATGAAAGTTTTATGGTATTCCTAAAATAATAAGATGCCCTCAAAAATTGGCTAACATGCAAGAAATATATATAATGCTGTATACTATGATATATGATAAATGAAAGAAACTTACTACACTATTTATTTCTGAATCATTTCATAAATAATTGAGAAATATTACTACAATAAAGCAACATTAATAAACATTATGTTATTTATAAAATATTGTGTTCAGTTTCCTATCTTCCAAAAGATTTTTACGTGAATAAGACCGGGCAACGCTGGGTACTCTGCTAGTATGAAGATAAATGCTTTTCCTGCTGATTTAGTAATTTCTGAATGAATTTATAAAAAGCAAATACTCATCACTAACTGTTTAAAAAGATCTACATTCGCAGAAGCCATACTATTCAGTAAGTATAATTATGCCATATTTTCAGAGGCTTTAGGTTTTATAACCCAAATGCCATCCATCTAAGTTAAGTTATTTGAATTTCTTTAGGAATTACGCCTTTATTATGCTAATTGTACTTGAACTTTTAATTACTATGCAGTAAAAGCATGGAATAAGGATGAAGCTGTTTGAAATGCATTATAATATGAAATAACACTGCATTGAGTGCATATTAATATCAATAGATATTTGAAATCAATTTTAGAAAAATGAATAATAATCTGCTATTGTTAAAAATGTTGAAAAAAGTATAACTTTGCTTTCACATTAAAATAAAAAAGTTAACTGTAAATGATGAAATTGTCTTTCATCTGTAAAACTGTATCGAAATATTTAAGTTTCTGACGTCTAAAAAAAGGACCATTTCAATTTATTATTATATTAGAAATTTCACAAAACATGCTGCTATTGCCATTGATTTAAAATTTTGTAAATAAATTATTACATTGATTTCATATCAGAATCATAAGCTGGAATCGAAATAATGAAATTGTTTCTCAATTTTAAAACTTAAATGATATATTTAAGTTCTGATGTCTAAAATCGACCCATTTCACCAAAATACAAAATGGAAATAATATTTATAATGGCCAACTGGAAGCTAAATAATGAAATTGCTTTTCAATTGCAAAACTTTATTGAAATATTTTAGTTACCGACGCCTAAAAACGCCCCATTTCACCAAAAATCCAAAACGGGAGCAGAAGTTTGATTGGTCAGCTGCCTTGTACTAAACTTTTTGAAGCAAGATTTAACGAAAAGCTACTGAAGTGCAACAGCTAATCTTATATTTCCATAGAGACCTTAACAGAAAAGAATTGTTCGAGCGTACCTTAAACGAGATAGAATAAGATTTGTTTTGGTTTGGAGCATATGAGATTCAACCTATTCGGACAGCCACAAATGGTTTAATATAGATTTTCAGAATCATATGTTTCTAAAGCAATAGTTTTTGAATTTACAATTCTCTTCTAGTGTCCCGACTCAGTTCCACTCGAATCGGAATAAAAATGCTTCTTCTGGCGGAAGGAATCGGATTTACTGAAGAGTATCGGGGAGCTTCTCGAAAAATGGAACGATAATCGATTTCTCTAAGATCGATTGCAAGCATTCAATGGAAATGTTCTAAAAAGTTGAGGAAAGAAATTAAATGATGGAAACCTGTTGTCTGATTGATGTTGTTTACTCGGGAAACGAAACTATAGGTGTAAGCAGGTATGCCTGAACTTTTATCAAAACAAGTAGAAACCAGATTGATAGATAAAAAAACCCTCAAGTCCATAATATATATATATAAAATCCTTCAAAATTGTATCGACACTTTAACGAAAGAAAATTCTTTATTTTATACGATAGTACTGAACTTATGTGTGGTTTTAATATAATCATAAAGTTGAATGATGAGCTTTAATAATGATGAAACCATTCGCAAAACTACATTCGGTGTTTCGGCTTATCTTCATTTAATGCATGCATTAATCTTGAGAACATTTTCTACTTTACGGTTTTCAGAATACGACGTACATTCATACTACTAAACCTTGTTTCACTTGTATGCACGTTGAGCAGCAAACTTATGAGGCGACGTTGCAAACTTTTCTAAAACTACAACTGAAGGAGCAGGACTTGTAGCAGTATAATGCCTTCCGGATCTTCCCTTGTGCATATCAGAAATGGTACTATACTTCACTATCACACGTCATATGCAGAAAACTGCTTAGTGCAATGCAAATTGTCTTCGTATATGTCTAAATTGTCTTCATTTATCTTCATGCATGCAATAATCTTGGGTTCACTTCCCATTTAGAGTCTTTCAGAATACAATGTACATTCGTACTTCTAAACCCTGTACCACATGTATGTACGTTGTGCAGCAAACGTACGTGAGGACGTTATAAACTTTTCTAAAACCACACCTGAAAGAGCAGTAATTGTAGCTATACAGTGTCCTCCGAATCTTCTCTTATGCACACCAAAATGGTACCATAGTCATACGTCACATGCTACAGTCATAAGTAAATGACATCTGTTGAGAAAACACTTTAACTATACATTGTAACGATGATTCCATTCAACTTTGAACACAGTATACAGATACCTTCTGTTAAAATGTATATACATTTTTTTGACTGACTCGATATATTTCACTATGTGAGTTATTTCCTCATGTAGTACTATATTCAGATAATTGAAATACAGTACAATTGTTTGCCATAAAATGCTTCCACGAGATAAGCAGGATATAAGAGTGATAAATCATTTCTTTAAACGCAGTGTTTTTTCTGATCAATGGGGGTCAATTTATGCTCACAAGAAAGTGCGGTGCTCCAGTTTAATTTTAGAATCCATTTCTCTTCTTGTAGGTGGAAAGCAGACACACACAGCGTCTAAGCGCATTTTAAAAACAAGTGTAAATATTAGGGATGGGAGAAACCTACCGGTTTAAACCGAAAACCAGTTTTTGTTTCGGTTAACCGGTTTTTTCGGTTATTTTTATGTTCCGGTCATAACCGGTTATTTTTTAAAATCCTATAACCGGGTAAAAAAAAACAGGATCAGAAGATACTCGATTTTAGGTTCAATTGGTCTAAAATATACTAAGTTATGAAGCTTTGAATTTCATCATCTGAGACCGATCAACGAGAACGGCTTTCTCAACACGTCTGTTGGCTGGCGGTTTACTGAAAGAGTCTTTATGAATAGATAAATATTGGCCAATGGAATGATTTCCTGAAAAAACAACACTAATAAAAAATTTTGTCTATAAACGGCGTCTGTTTTTTTAATAAAAAAAATCTAAAATCGGTTATTTCAAAACCCGGTTATTTTGAGCGGTTATAACAGCCAGGTTTAACCGGAGGTGAAAAAAACATGAATAACTGAAAACCGGTTATTTTCACAATAACCGCCATCCCTAGCAAATATAGATGTTGGATGACATGCGGGCTGATGTTTACTACGACGCAGTGCGTCACGTGAATTGATTCCATTAGATCATTTCCATTATTTCAGACGCTTTTATTTAAACATCGTATTGGTAAGTAATCAAAATAACCTTTCAAGTGTCATATAATTAATAAGTCTTGAACTTTTTCAGCCACTGAAAATGACCCGATTGTTTCGAAAAAAATTTTTTGTGGTGACCATGTATTCCACTGGTGTTCAGAAACCTCAAAAGTACAGATTCTATTTTTTACACGTTTTAATTTAAATTCCTACATTTTTATAAATTTCATGTTTGTAAGGATGGAGTTTTGTAATGGATTTTTCACTCACTTTCTGATATGCAAAGGTTCTAAAATTTTGTACAGTTTTGTGTTATATATTATAATACAATTATTTTAGCATGTTACAAAATTTATTGCATTATTCCAAAATAATTATAATTGAATTGTGAAGCATATTAAAGACTAAAAAACAGAGAAAAATTTTCAACGAATTAAAAAAAATTAAAACGCACACGCTTTTACTAAGTAAGTACTAAAGTGTACTAAGTAAGTACAAAAGAGTAGGAAGTATCTTTATTAGAAATCTGAAAGCCAAAACAAAAATCGTAAAAGCGTGTGTCACTGAAAACGATACGAGAAGGAAATTAAGACGAGATGAATTTCAAAAGAAAGGAAATCCTTGAACATTCATTAAAAATCAAAATGTATTATGCATGTGAATCAAATTCCAAATTACTTCGAGTATCTATTATACTATCGAGTATTTCTATCAACATCATATACTTTTACGATTTTCATTTTAATCTCCAGATTTTTCATAAAAAATATTATTTTTTAATTTTTAGTACGCTAATAAAAGCATGTTTTAAAAAATTCATTTTAATAATAATTATTTTGATTTTAGTACTCGTTGAAGCAAGCAGTAACTTTGATATGCCTGGGTCTTGAGCCTTTCTAAACACGATATGGATTTTCATACGAGTGTATGTGTAAAATCGAATAATGATTAATATAAGGAGATATTTTAACTGTGAATAATATGGGGAGTTTCCCAGAACCTGCTGCTATAAAAAATGTTTGAAATCCCAAACTTTATAAATTCATTATCAACCCTTCGTATTAATCGATCTTGAATAATCTCGAAACAAAATTGTCAATTACCACATTTCAGTAGTCATTTAAGCATTTTAAGACAATTTATAATTTTTTTATCTAAAATTATAAGCGAGGTAATAAAATGCCTACCATAAGTAGCTACTTGGAAATGCTTGTTAAATAATATACCAACAGAATTCTTTGTGTCTTCCAGTTCGAAGTGGTTGAATTTTTGCGTTTTATGATATCAATAATTCCAGTGGTAAGGCTATCCTATTGATGAGTAATTACGTTAAGAGGAGATGATTGTACCGGAGGGAATTATTTTGTGTTTCTCCTCCCTTTTGATGATATCTTTTCAGACGGCCGAGGGAAACGCCGCCTAATTATTTGAAAATATGATGCTGTTATTTTCTTCGAATCAATTTGGACGAAATTATTAACTTAAAAGCTACTTGATATTAATAATTAATTGGTCCATTGTGGGTTTCAGTGCATTTTATTACGCGTTGATAACTATACATGTCACTGGCAAAAAATAAAACAACGGAAAATTGATCAATACAGCCAGAATGTCATGGAAAAGCTGAAATTGTAAAATATATCCTCTTCAGCAATGAAACATTTATACTAAAATCGTTATATGGTTTTTAGAGAAGGAATTTTGTGAATTTAATGATAATAAAATTGATAAATCATTGTTTATCTTTAAAGAAACTTAAATAAATTATTATCTCTTTACAACTCTACAATGATGTTTGATTTTAATTGCATTGGTTACAAATTATCTATTTATTATTACTAACTTTTGGTCAATTAAAATAATATGTAAAAATTTTGGAAATTAAATACATGGTTTTTTTTCCGAAAAAAGGAAAACCACTTATTGGTTTTAAAAATTACTTCAATAAATAAACATAATTTCACTTCAAATGCGCTTTGACTTGCCTAATGCCTTGAAATAAAACATTCTAGAAAGAATAATCTGAACAATGTCAATGAATTCTTTTGAACAGAACATTCGAGCTGTTGAATATAATTAATTGGTTCATTAAAGACAAGTCAATTTTCAACAATAAACTTTAATCATAAATAGAAATAGATTTGTAATTTTTTTAGTTTAAAATTAGATATTTAGAGTCTTATGAACTTTCTTTTCATTATTCTGCATATAATAGATACACATTTGTATTTGAACATATGGTGTGATATAAAATTTGCATTGAACACGTTTCTCAATAGCTCTGTTTATATTGGATTTTCCTAGGTTATTGAAAGCATTATGTATAATATTTATTTCTAGAATCATTGATTTTATTCTATATCTGTTGAATTGCCCAGTTTGTTTAAAACATGATATATAATTTTTATTTTTACAATCATTCTATTTTTTCAGGAATAAAGCAAACTACATCTTTGCGTGCATTAAAAATGTCTAAATCTCGTACTATGAAATTTCATTTCAGCTTAATAGTTCAGTCCTAAACTATTGCCCATATTATGTGATTGGATACCAATAGTATACTAATTATATTTTGACTAACCCGAGTATGTGAGAAGCAATTATAAGAATTCTTGAATGGAAGTTGGATGAAGAAATAAAAAAAAATCCTTAAGAAAGCTGAAGAAAGTGAGAAATTTTTAAATTGGATTTTAGAAATGAAGAACTTTTTAAATTTTTTATATTTTAATGAAAAAAATCATGAAGTTGTGTTAAATTTTATTTTGAATTTTTTGATGCGTGTATGATAAAAATTATGAAAATAAATAGTCTTTAAAACAAAGTATGAACAATATTCTATTTCTGATATGACACTTAATTTCGAACTGTTAATCTGTTAATTTCTGTTTGTTATTCTTTTTTAAGACTAAAACTTAAAGTGACGGTGGTTGCTTTAAATCATATGCTTATTAAGAAAAACATTAACTAATGTTATGTATTCATAAAAATTGGGCTTTGGCCTTATATTTCTGTAAGTTTTCGTTGTATCTACTATAATATTGGTTAGAAATGTACACGCTTGAAGACTAATAAAAGCTTATTGCTGATAATCACTTAAGATAAATAATTTATGAATAAAAGCTAAATAAAAAGTTATTCGATAATCCTTAAGAAAGCTGAAGAAAGTGAGAAATTTTTAAATTGGATTTTAGAAATGAAGAACTTTTTAAGATGAAGAAAGAACTTTATACCTTAATTAAACTTTCCAACTTGAAGCATTTGTGTTATCTTGAACCGAAAATAGAAAAAAGACTTTAGTGTAGGTGAGATATTATTTTCTACTTCTTCCTTAGCAGTGATAGAGATTCTGTAAAAATATTAATAAGAAAGTAAGCGGTTGTAAATAATTACCTAAATTTAGTAAGATGTTCAAAATATTTTTTAAAAGAACACCAAAAGCAATAAATTAAGCAACAGCAAAGCGTTTTAAATGATTCTACGAATTTTAACTCTTACTCTTTTTATATCTGAACTTTCCATTTTATGTCTGAGAATTTAAAAAAAACATTCCACTAATTGCTAAATTTTAACAAAGCACATTTTGTACTCTTTTCTTTTGAACTTTAACATTTTTCGAAGGTTTAGCTTTGAATAAAAATAAGGGTTAAAAATAAGTATATCGTGTTATGTCTTTTCGGATAGTCTAAAAATGTCAAAATGGTTTGCACTTCTAACGCAAAAAAGAACATTTTAAAAAATTACATTTTAGTAATTGTTCCCTTAACAAGTTGCCAAGATGAAATCTAATAGAGAATGCGGTATTGACTAACACGAAACACGATAACAAAGACATAGACTTTCTAGAAAACAAATTTAAAATTAATCTAAGAAATATCAATAGAGTTTTTCATGTCGAAATGGTTCTAAAAATACCCTAGAAGGAAATGAAGCCATAAAATTTTTCTCGCAAACAAGGAAAAAGTTTATTTTAAGGTTTAAATCCATCCAAGTTATTGAACATTTTCGTCAACAAGCCTTTAAGAACTAGTCGAAAATATTATAAAAGACTGTAAATGTAAGCTTTTTCAGTGTTGTGAGAACTAATCAAGCCTGAAATGTTTTATGCTAATTGATGGCATCTAGAAAGTTTCCATTTGCTTAACATTACTCATGATGAAAAATTCTTAAGTAGTCAATACATTCTATTTTTTAATCCTCCTCCTGTAGAAGGTTTTTAAAAGGAAATGCTATTAAACCAGTTAAGTATTTATTTGCTAACTGAGTAAATAACTAGATTTCTTTGAGTTAATTATTTTAAAATCTTTTAAACTTCTTTGATTATTTCTGAGTAAAAAGCAGATTGTGTTATCAACTTCTAACTGCTCAACTTCATTTGATGCGTTCAGGGACTACAACATTTTATGGTATTGAAACAGTCCTTTCCTTTTTGAAATTCTAAGATTTAAAACTAAGATAAAAATTTATACGAATTTAAAGACTTCCATGAAGAAACCATATTTATTCTCAAAGAAACGGCTATAAAAGCATTGCCTTTAGTATTTAGGTGAAATATTTTCTGTCGTATTTAAAAACGTTAAGTCTAATTTTAGGCAATGTGTATTAAATATTTTTTATCCATTCTTCTGTTGTATGAAATTTAAGAGTTTTGTAGCATACAGAGCATTGTTCAGAAAATGAACCATGAAATAATTGTCGAAAGAGTCACCTGATAAAAATAGTAAGAGATTTTTAATTATTATGAAAAGGGAGAAAGATTTTGAGGTACGTTTGATAATTTACTTTAGAACGATGACATACAAACTAGTCTTGGTGTAAACCTGAGAAATGAATGAATAAAATTCACATTTTTTAAAGGAAAATAAGCCGAAAAATTAATTTTCTGTTTATTTTTTTTAAATTAGTTAATTTAATCCAATTCCTATATCGATGAAGATTTATATAATCCAACAGGCCTTTACATAATTCGATATGGGAGGATGTAACGGAGTGCTTACACTCAACGGTACTTAGCCTCCGGTCTTTGCTATTGCTGAAAAGTAAATGGCATTACAAACTTGAATCACTTAATAAATTTTGAATGTGTCGTATCGACTTTTGGATTATATGTTTTCCAGCAGAGCTTACAGAATTAAAATTACTGAGAGAAAAGAAGAAAATTTGATTTAATTTGTCAGATTAATATCCCCATTGCAAGATACTCAAAAACTATTTTGAGACGGTATTTATCATTGTGGACAATGGTCAGATGACGACATTTGACACACTCCATTGTTCCACAACTCACCAAAGTGAGGACGTATGACCCAAGACGCCAGATTAAGCGTACACCAGACCGACATGGAAACGAATCTTCATACATGTCGTAATATTTCCATAAGACTGAATAATAAATTTTTCTCATTCTTGCTCATACCAATGTGCAAATATTTTTCCAGTCTTCCGCGCTGTACAATATTCGAAAAAAAAATTAAAGAAATATAGAAAAATAACTGAGGTTTAATTGATATTTCTATTTTAAAGACAATCATGCATTTTTAGGAGATTTAATTGATATTTGATTAAATACTGATATCTAAAGACGAATTATTTTTATACCCTCTCTCTTGCATATTACACAGAAGATTGTGAGTTGTATCATCAGATAATATTTGCTGCGTTGCATCATAGGGCTGTCAACTCGTATCGATCTTTACATTGACGAAAATAAGAATACACAGGAAAATTTATCCAAACAATACGGCACAGCTTTTTGGTAAAGAAAATCGATTTTGGGAGAGATATCTTACAAATTTAAACGTAGTTATTATTCCTACCCCCTTAGGAATGGACATCTATTTTGACGACACTGTCGGTTACGATGCTTATCTTAATGATCCACTGTCAGGTGTAAGTGAGAAGAAGATGAAAGCATTGGTAAAATAATGGTATAGTTTTGTCCTGAGGTGGATGTTTCTGTTTATTGCAGTTGGGTTTAAATTATACAGTTATTTATATTCTTCCGAATGCCATAAATATTTTATGTTGCAAAATCCTGGAAGTGATTTATGAAACTTCTGTGAAAGAAGTTTCATTCCACTTCATAGAAATAGGAAAATACTCAAAATAAAGCTAAACGGGACAGAGATGGCCTCATGGAAGGGTGTGGGCTTCAAATCCATTAACATTAACGCCACTGTATACCCCCGAGCTCGGAACCCAAAGAGTTCCCTGTCAGTGTATACGTGGAAGGAAATGCATACCATGCTCCCGTAGGGAGACATGATTGACCACACATCTGTTCTTGTTTCCGCTAAGTTGTCCTGGTCCCCGTGCGATGTGTCCATAGGAAACATAGCACAGAGGCTTTCTTGAATGATTGTAGTTGTACTCATACTGCCCATGAGATTTATCTATTGGATTTACAGGGCCAAAAGGCATAATTGAATTTTGAAATGGTGAATAATGACTAGTTATGGTATGAGAAACAACACATTACAGAAAAAATGATATGAAATTGGAAAGAAAAAAATGGTTGCTTAACATTGGGAAGGAAAATATACAAGTAACACAACAAATCTATGTTATATAAAAGGAAAAAAGACAAAAAAACATACTCCTAGTTGAGAAAAACATACAGATACCTATGTATAAAAATACACAGTGTAAGAACAAAAAAAGAAACAAAATAAAATAACAGGACTAAAACTATAAAAAAAGGAAAGCATGGAAATTTGAGCTAATAATAACATGACGATGATAATGCATTGAAAGGAGAACTAGATTTAGAAAAAAAACCCGGCAAAACCTGAACATGAGATGCAATTTGAGCAGCGGAGGAGTTAAATGAGAGTTCAAAAAGTCCGTTGACTGAGAGTCCATTGATTTTGAAGAGTGACAATAGTTTGAGACCTTCAAAACATTGAATTTAGTTGGGTAGGAAGTGAATGTCTTCATTTTTCAGAGATAAAATTAATCATTTTTCTTAACTTGATTCTTGACAATGGGTTGTTGGGGACTCTTTTCCACCAGAGATGCTCTAGGTCGTTTGAGGGCTTGGTAAGATGAAATGACCTTGTAAGGGCGTAGCTAGTTGCGAAGTGCAGAGGGATTCCCAACTCTCCACAACCACAGCAGTCGGTCGTTCTGAGGCTAAATTCTCTTAAGTTAAGTTGGGAATGGGCCATGTGCCGTTTCAAACATGATCTCTGTACTTTGCCAAGGAGCTTGGGAAGTCTTGACCGTTGGAAGGATGAGGTGGACGCTCCTTCCAGTGTTACCATTGTCCCATTTATTCTGTTAGAGTGGAGGAAGATGGCATGAAGTTTCTTTTTGAGGTTGCTCCTGGGTGCTGGATATTGTGTTGGGATCCCTTCCAAGGTGGCTTTCTTCGTGAGGAAATCCGCTGCCTTCTTACCGCATGCCTCACATGCGCTTTAATGCAGCCGAGTTTAATATTTCGAGAGTTGAGAAGAATGTTTTGAATATCATGAGCAAATGGACTGTTGGTTTTTAAAGAGGAGATGGAGTGGAGGCTGGATTCACTGTCAGTCCAGATTTTAATGGGTTGGTTGGATTGACTAGCCTGGGTGCAGGCTTCCTTGATGGCAATTAGTTCAGCTTGAAAAACTGAATTGTGAGGTTTTAATTGCGACATCCATTGAGTTATAGAAATGTTATTTTTCCTGACGCAAAATGCACAGCCTGTTCTGTCATCTATTTTGGAGCCGTCTGTATAAGTATTGATGGGTCCATCTGTGTTGAAAATGTGGTCAAATGAGACGCAGTCTTCTAGATCGAATGGGTCTGGGAGGAACTTTACCGTGGAGACCTTGCCTTCAAAGTCTTTTGGGTCGAAGTTCTGGTCTTTGAGGTGGTTGGCTTTTCCAAATCTTGTAACTCTGACGTAAACAGCTTCCTGTTCTTCTTTCAAGTGGAGGGGGAGTAGTCCTTCTATTATCTGAAGCGCGGCCGTGGTGGTGGTGGAATAAGTTCCGGAAATATTAAGTAGGAATTTTCTTTGGAGGGAGTTGAGATACCTTTCTTGTCTAGCTGAAAGTGGGTAAGCCCACGCTGCTGCCCCGTGTAGGACCATACGATCTGCCACCGTGATGTAAAGTCGTGCTTCTATATGCTTCTATAGTCGTCTATATGCTTTGTTGAGTCCCCAATTGGCTCCCGCGATTTTTCTGATGTTCTGGTGGAGGTGAGTAATTTTACATTTTAGGTTGCAAAGATGGTCTGCCCAGTTTAGTTTGTTATCTATTGCTACGCCAAGGTTTTTCAAAGATGTTGTCCTCTTGATTATTTTATCAGCTCATTTTATTCTTGGGCCGCTAACGAGTTTACGTATTAGAATATTGCAGGATTTTTCTATTGAGACTGAGAGTTTGTGTTTGTCCGTCCTTCTTTTGAATACCGCGCGAAAGCCTCGTGGAAAGTGAATTTGAGTTTTGCTCCTGTTGGCTCACTAATAACGAAAACAAAGTCATCTACGAATACCTGAAGGTGGACTCCTGGCTGCCATCTTACCGAAAGGATTTCATTAGCGACCAAGTTCCAGTACAGGGGGCCTGTGCAGGATCCTTGTGAGCAGCCGTGTTGTTGTGTCGAGAAAACGAAGAATATCCTTCACTGTCTCTGTCGTATTGGAGGGGAAGTCAAGAGCATCTATGCTATTGTGAATGGATGAGTGTTGAAGGTGGTCGAAGGCCTCCTGGCTGTTTGAGGAGATGACCAGTGTATGGTTATTTGTATGTGGTGTGTGAAGATGACCAGTGTATGGTTTGACGGCGTCAGTTGAGAGACTTTCATGAAATCTAAGTTGGTTTGGGTGGGTGAGGTAATTGGTTTTAATGTGGATGTTAACACTTCGGAGAAGGATTTTCTCGAATATCTTTCCGATTGTTGGGAGAAGTGTGACAGGCCTGTAGGTTTTGAAGTTGGCTATTCCATTCTTGTGAAAAAGGACAATTATTTCTTTTTTTGAGCTGTAGGCACTTGTTGAAGTAGGAATGGAGAAGGTTAGGAATTCTATTGTTGATTTTTTTTAGTATGACGAAGTCTATTGAATCGCACCCTGGAGTCTTTTTAATGGTGCTTTTTTAAGGATTCTTTTGATTTCATTCTTGGAAATAACCGGTTCCTGGGACAGATGAGAGTGACGGGGAGAAGAAAGGTTTGTTTCTTGTGTGCTGGAGGGAAAAGTTATTTTAGAATGGACAGTGCAAAAGAACTATAATATCCTTCAGCTGGGTTCCCGAGAAGTTTGAAAAGGTCTGCTTGGGGATGTCTATTTTTGACGATGGCTTTGTATGACAGCCCGAAGGGATCTGTGACTCTATTGCACATGTTCCGGAACGAAGTAGAAGAAGAAAATCCGCAGGTCGTGATGGCCTAGTTGTAAGGTATCGGCTTCGGGGGCGGAGAGTTTCACGTTCGAAACCTGAACCCACCTAAGATACATCATATATGTGAGCCTGGTGTATGTTAAATCTGAAGTCGAGGGACGAACGTCCTCCCTCTAGCTTGGTGCGAAAGTTTTGAGATGGCGTATTGGCGGAGGTGTTTTCTTGTCATCTGACCATGGTTCAAAATTAGGAGGTCCGTCCCAAAATAATCCTAGTTTGTTAAGTGTATTATTATGCATTTGGCTTCTATAAACCTTCGGTGGTTAATTGAAATTGAAAGGGTCTTCGAGGATTAATCGTTCTCACGTTGGTATGGCGGGGAGGCATGGGTGTGGCACGGAAGTTTTGAAAAGGGTTATCGGCGCATTTGTTGTCCTTGTCATCGGACCATGGTTCAAAATTAACAGGTCCGTCCCAAAATATCCCTAATGTTGTTAATATGCATTTGGCCTCTATAAGTCTTCGGTGATTAATTGACTTGGCGGTGGATACTGGATCAGATCAGGTGTCGTCATCGCGTTCAAAGTTTTAAAGGCCGTCCCAAAGTAGCCCTTGGGAGCTTGAAAGGGAACTTAACAAAAATGACATTTCATCAGTTATCTATACTTTGAAAATCTGATCTTGCAATCATTAGTCCTTAAGTCAGCTCTTCCAATCTTAACTGACTTAAAATTGCTATTTATTTTTAATTCTCCAAATTTTTCATGAAAAGATACTTCTGTTCTTTTTTTGTTTCTTTCATTTGTTCTTTACTTGCTTTATTCCTGCCATTTTATTTTGGAGTTTCTTACATTTCGGAAGAGCATAAAGTCGAGAGTTCGTTGATATTTGCTTTCACTTGTTGAGATGTATAAAAATAGAAAGACCTCTTTTATTTTGTCAAAGCAACAGTTTATATTTTTTATATGCTGTGAAACGAGGGAAAGCAATTTTGCTCGTTAGTCAACAGTAAATAAGATGTAAATAGGAACAAAGGAAGAGATTGAGACAAAGTATAACTTCTGAATCTTAGATAAAAACAGCAGATTATCCATCAAAGAAATAATATGTGTTTCATGGGGATGGAATTCTTTTTCGAAACTAAACACCGTAGTTAGATCAATCGAGAAGTTTAAAATAATATCTTACAGATATTAAAAACATTCGAATGAATTTCGGTATTGTTTTCAATACAGGGTGTTTCAGAATTTTGTAGCAACTCTAAAAATACTCATATAGAAAGATGCTATTGGCCCAGAAAGGATGGAAAGAAAACAAGGTTTTATTACTACGGAATCAGAATTTATTGGTTTCGTAGTTTACAATTTAAACTTACAGATGTTGCTAATCACAGAGCGATGTGTTACAGAGGTAAAGACAATGAGTGGACTTATGGCCTGAAAGTGTTCAATGGATCGTCCTCCATTCAGGAACACAGCTGTCAGACGACGAACAGCATTTTTACCCTGCAGTAAGTAAATTTTCTGTTGCTCATGTTCTGTCATATCATCAGAAATGATGCTTAAGAAAATCGAGTATGCAGTTTGGATCTCTTCCATTTGACAGACTGAGTTCAAAATTTGATAGTTATCGATAATTTTTGGTGGCAAGACTGTCGACCAAATTACATTTATTCCAGCATGTGGTATTTTTGAGTTATCATATTCACATACATATTTACAGGCAAACAGACACATAGTCTGCCTATTTACGGATTTAGTCCGAAATTAGACAAAGATCTTAAATTTTGGCGATATTTCTAAAATTTATTCATCTCGTGTATTGCGTTTTTGGATTATCGAGTCCACATTCATCCAGACAGACTTCCCGTAGACGAATTTCGTGAAAATTTTAGTCAAATCTTCGCTTTTGGTGTAAAGGCCACATAAAGAATTTCATACGACTAGCTTGCTACGCGTTCACAGATAGACATTCCAAGAATGGTTTATTATTCAGCCAGGTCTTTGTTGTGGAGATTCATCAAAAACTTGGTTGAATGTTTTGACGATTACAATATTTTGTCTTTTATACTTTGTATAATAAGATAGTAAAACGGTAACAAAGCTGAAACCAACATTTAAGGTGAAAGAGCCAGGTGGATTAAAGATATAAGGTTTTTCAATTCTAGTACCTGACATCAATTTAAATGACGGTAATTGCGAAATCCAGCACGAAACTAGAGGTCAATCACCAAAACTGGCTAGTTAAAATAACTGTTAGGATCTTTTGATAAAAAAAATTAAACTTTATACATAAAATGTAGATAATTCACGGGCATTATCAAATAAGGTCTCAAAGGCTACAGCAGCTCATGTCAAGATTTTTTTAGTTGTATTAACGTCCAGTTTTGAAGCAACTCGAGGGCTATTTTCAGACGGACCTCGTAATTTTGAGCCGAGGTCAGATGAGGGTAACGCTTGAGCCAAACTTCCGTATCACACTATCAGCAGGACGTTTGACCCACGTCAGCTTTGGCGTGCAGCAGGCCCTCAAACACAGCGGATCTTCAGTGGAATTGGGTTTCGAACTTAGAACCCTCCAACTCCGAACTTCTTATCACTAGCCCACCGCGACCCCCTCATGTTAAGATATCTGCTCTTATATTGTTAGGGTTTCATCTAATGCCATTAAGCATAAAGTATCGAGTACCATACTTATGAATATGAGGTTTGAAATTTTATTCGATTATCTAATATTGTTGGGTAGGAAAAACTAAATTGAAAAAGCAGTTAACAGTGCTTTATTTCCAGGTAATTTTTTATCTTCTAGTATATTGCGAATTCAATTTTTGTTTAAGTAAATATTGCAGGGAGCATTTAAAATAATAATTACGAGACGCTATTAACTAACAGAAATATTTCGCCGACAAAACGAAAAAGTAACTTTATAATACGACGTAATCAGATTCCTTTTAAATTCGGTGAATTAAAATTTTGAAAAAAATAGGAGCAATTCAAACAGTATTAAAATGTATTTTTATTACTATCATGAGAAGAGAAATACGTGACGCCCCACATTCGAACCATATCATTTCATTTTGTCTTCCAAGTTGAAAATGAAAGACATGCTAGAATTATGATTTAAATAAATTTAGAAATGAGTTTTTTCATCATTTTGTTTAATAAGAAGAAATTGCGGAGATTATTTTATTGAAATCAACCAAAAGAAAATTAAAAATTTTTTTGGTAAAGAAAACTCTTTCAACTCTAATAGATAATTAAGATTTCTTTGTGCATTTTACATTTTTTTATGAAGGAAATTAATTTTTAGAGATTATTAAGTTTTATTCGGCATGAAATATTTATCATTATACAGGGAGAGTCAAAATTCCACCGACAAACTTTAAAGCAATCTCAAATTATTCATTTTTACTTTGGAAAATAGGTTTGCAAACGCAAAGTACAACAACGAGAAGGGTCTCTGAGACAATATAGTGAAGAAGAAACAACACACTAGAGAAAATGTTGAAAGCAGGATAAATGTAATAAAATAAACGAAGTGTAGACCATGCATGAATCAGTGCAGCTTATGCAGTGATTATGGAGTCAAGGTTTAATTCGGCTATTGCTAGGGATTCATAAACCAGGTTCTTCATGTGTTTCACAAATAGTAATCCGGGATTGGAGAAGGGGAGGGGACAAAGGGAAGTAATTTGTTATTCTTGGAGGTGGAAAGTCTCTTCTTTTCTCCCCCTCTTTCGGTCGTACATTACGTTGCATGATCATTCCTAAAATTGAATCATCTATGCATGTCTTAATTACCCTTAAAGTTTCTCCAAGCATTTTTGTTATATATATTTGTCGCCTTTTTAATTGTAGTAGGCAATCGGTTTCACTTGAGTACTACATCCATATATATGTTTTTTAATGTTTTGCCGTTAATTTCTAAAATTTTTCGAATAGAGAGTTTTTTCACGAAAAGACCTATTAAAATTTGCAGTGTAGTGTATAATTTGGTACTATGAAATGCTCAAAATTATCATTTAATCAAAGTTAATGATAAAATAATCGTAGACGGGAGTAGTTTAGCATGTTTGTAGTTTTCATAACCGTTAAAAACACTTTCTTTACATAGGAGATAAAATTTCTTCACTTGTAACTATTTTTTACTTTAAATGAATAAGACAAAAAACTGTTATTAATCTGCAAGATACATCTGAGAAAATGAAGTACAACAATTATGTAACAATTATATGAAAATGTTGTGTGATCAATATTAAAAGTACATTCACCGAGCTGTTACATCTGTACATTTTGCTACTTCTAATAAACTGGTCAGCTCTTCTTGATTTTGCTGTTTCATTACATGCAGCTTTACTTTTTAACAGTAAATATTTTCGGAATCGATTTCTCTTATGAATTAAAGATGGAAATGCATTAGGAAATCCAAATAATATTTGAAGTCTGAAGCAGTCTTTTGAGATAACCCAACGATTGTCTACATCAATAATAATTCTATTCGGTATGCATGTTCAATTAACTCTGAAATGTGAATCTTAGTTAGCCATGATTCTTCATCCAACCATATTGCTTTCACGACCGTGCATTCTATTCTAGACCATTATTCATTCATTTATCACACATGGCTCTGTCAAAGCGTAGACCATTATAAATCTAAAACGGAGTGAAATCATTCCATTTACTACAGTCTGTCGTTATACGAACTGAGCTTTCAGTATGGTTTCCAGCATCACTTTAAATTCAGAATATAACTGAAAAGTATTTTATAATTTTTCAACTGTGAGCTTTTTCTGTGAAGTGACAATTGATACAAGAGAATTTATTCAGCCTTTTCCGATGCACATGTGATAATTTTATTTGTGAAACCGAGGTTTAATCATGTATATATTTATAAGAAACGAAGACTAGAACTGGTGCTCCCACCTATTACCTTAGCTTTATTAGATACCAGAAAAAATATTTTTACTAATTGACCACCATAAAACCACCGCCCACTTAAAAATATTCGATTAATGATTTCGAAAGGAAACTACCTCTCCTAAAAGAGAGGGAGGCACACACGATTTATTTTACTTCGTGAGTTAATTGGTGTATGGTCGATGTTAAGGAATGTGTGCGTTAGAAAATAGTAATTAATTTATCGATAATATTTCAATCAATAATATGTATTATATACAAATAATACAAATGTATTAACAATTGACTTTCTCGTTAACCTTTCAACTAAAAAAGAATAATGCTACAATAAGGGTGTTAATAAGTTTTCACCAATGCATTTACCAGATAGGAGAACCCAGTATCGTCTTGATGTTATAAATTATAAGCTATACTGAAAGCAGTTGCTAAGATTTTCTGTTGTTCGGAAGATTCTTTAATTTTGTATTCTATGCATTTTTTCCTGTTTTAATGCGTACTCCTCAGGCGTTTCATATTTAGGAGTATGGAACACATACAGTGCAATACTTTGAATCAATCTTGCATTTCATAGATTATGCATGTTTTAAACTTTTATTTTAGTAACTCACGTATGATGCAATGGGTTTACTTCTCCTCATCTTTGCATTTCTCATATAAGGTAATGTGTTAATATTTATTTCTGTATTTCATATCAAGCACAAAGTCATTCGTTTCATTCTCATAGCACATATGCATTTTTCATTATATTCTTATACTCCAAGCTTTATTTTTCATTTATGCAGTCGTGTAGTTCATTGTCTATGTATTCGTATACAAAAATATTTTTTCTCTTTTCACTTTAAAGTGTCATGCAGAGCAATTTTTTAACCCATTAACCCTTTTTAGGAATGCTTCTAAAAATGCATCATAAACTCAAAGGAATTATTTTTTCAACATAAATTTTACAAAAAAAAGTATTTTCAAAAATTCATTTCTTTTATATTCTATCGATAGCAACTGGTATCAAGGGTTTTCTTGATAATGTAACCTTTTTATTTTCAAGTCAGACTCAAAGGTAGTTTTCTGCAGTGTCAAGAAAAACAGGGCAAGTTTGTTGAATTATTTATCAATTAATTTACTTGCATTTAAGAACTATATCAGCAAATACAACTGTAAGAATATGTTTGTTTTTGAAATCTTACATAATTTTAGATTTTGATAGTTTTTTTTCATTTTGCATTACGTCCCTAGATAGGGACGCTAAGCTTAGAAGGGCACTAAAACACAAATTTTTCACGCAGGATTTTTTTTGCAATTTTCAAATTGATTTTCATCATGTATTATCAGTACACATAATATTACTGATAAAAACTCGATTTGGCCATTAATGGGTTAATAAAGTCCACCTATTTGAGAACCAAATTGGATAGAACGACTTGAGACGGAGGGGTGATTTGGTGTTAAGATGTTAAGGGAGTACATTCCTGTATCTTAAAGAAAATTCCTTAATTATCTTATTATATGAACAATTAATAAATAATAAATAATAATGATAATAAGTGACTTGAATGGCCAAGTTCGAGGCTCTTTCACTCAAGCATACTTTCATTTGTCTAACCGCAATATACGCATTTTGAAATTTTTGGATGTCTTTTAGCTGATCCATATTTATCTCAAGAGAACAGAATCACATTTATATTACCATAATTATTTTTTCTTGGGCTTAGCATTTGTACTATAAATCGGTAATTTGCATACTTAAACTCAAATTGACTTCGTGAAGAGCATTACTTTTTTGCTTTAATAACGCAACTCGTAAAATAAAAGTATCCATGATACTTTTATTGAGCAATTCGGGTTCTTTTATTGCACATTCGGTCTTACAGCTCAAAAATTATTCAGCTTTACAGATTTTAAAAGCCGCGAATTTCTCTAAGTTAGAAGCAAAAGATTGAGGTCATTAGCAAATTCTCGTAAGTTTACAGAGCATATAGCAAACCCGAATGAAGAATAATATCCACTGGCTTTTAAAAGCTTTAAAGCCACTCTCACATTCTTGTATCAACAATAAAACAACGCAGAGTATAATGTAATATTAAGCGGGTAAACAGTTTAAATGGATCCAGTTAAGTTTTCATTAAGCACTTAAATTATTTGCTTTTCAGAAAAAAACATTTGAGAAGTTTGAAATGGATGCTCTATGCTTATCATAACTCTCCATTTCCAATATTTTCTTATGTTTAAAATAAAAATGGAGAAAATTTCTTTGAAAATTTAAGCAAGAAATACGAGATGACGAACTTTTGGGGAGAAATGGGATAAAAGACATTATTTCCTAGAAAGAAGTGTATTCTATAGAGTTCAGATTTTATTGAAAGATCTTGTAGCAATTGCCGGACGAGGCTATTCTTTCAACGATACTTTCTATTTTAAGAGCCGTTTAATATCTTATTGACATTATATACAAAATATTTGCAAAGGCGAGCATAAATATTTATATCAATTTCTAGAAGTAAATCAGAAACAATTTTCATCCTGTTTTCAGCACCGGCTCCACTCGCCAAGCTGAAGAAATTTACTCATTTAATTTAACTTGTTTCATGTTTGTAACGATTTAATTTTGTGATGGAATTTTCACTTACTTCCTGAGGTGCTACATGTATGAAATTTTGTACACTTATATACTCTCGATGACAATACGTTATTTTAATCTTTTTAGGACTTAATTGTCAGCTAATCGATTAGATTTATTAAATTTCGATCCCATACAAGTGGCGCCGTCTGGTAGTGAATTTGAGAAATAATTGGTTTCAAGATAAAATTTATATTTATATTAAGGATTTATAAATAAAAGATGAATAATTATTTATGTATAGTAAAAGACTAAAAAGCAGAAAATAATTAAAATAAAAAAATCTACATCTTAGTGCACTGATAAAAGCGTGATTTTAAAACTGTTTTTATTTCTATTATTCATTTATTTTGAATTTTCTCTCAGATTTTCAGATATCATTTCTACTTGCGTAGTTTCTGGCATGCTCTCAACTATGTCTCTCGGAAATAGGAAGGGGAATCCAAAAACGTACGTTGAGAGCCAATTCGGCTCTAGCTTGATGATTCTAATATCTATCTTCATTTTTAATATATTCCAAAGTCTACAATAAAGAGCTTCCCGGATGCTTTCTTTTTGCACTTTTTAATAAAAATATATAATGCATGCGAACCAATATGATCAAATGTTTTCACAAGGATTTCTTCTATTGATGCTTATGGTTGCAAATGTCGTATTCTTGAATTATTATTAAGAGCGTAACAAGCTCTAATATAGAAAACAGAGAATAGAACTAAGAGCTACACCGTAAGAAATACAGTCTTATGATGAATAATCCATTCACAGGAATAATTGTGTGTCATTTTTTTATCTAAAAATCACCTGAAAAAAATCCGAGTTTAAGGTCAGGTAAGCAAAGATAATGATCAAAATTGAACCCACTCATCTTACAGCTATTAGCTATCATATTCTCACTCAATTGTTCTATTGATGCTTATTCTTGCATACGTCGTATTGCTGCATTATTATTAATAGGTTAACGAGTTCTGATATAACAAACAATAGAACGAAGAGTTACACCATAAGGAATACAGCCTTATGATGAATAATCTGTTCAGACGAATAATCTTATGACATTTTTTTTATCTAAAAACCACCAGAAAAATTAAAGTTTAAGGTCAAAAAGAAAAACAATAAAAAGAAATAAAAATAAAAATAAATTAAATAATCGAAATAAAACCCATTCACCTTACAACTATTAGCTATCGTATTCACAAGCAGGTAATCGCATTTAGTAGGAATTATATACCAAAATCTGCGAAGTGTTACATTTTATGGTATATTTTACTTCCACAGAAGAAATTTACATAATGTTTAAAGCTGAAGTTCTTTGTTTTTCACACCGAAAACTTATTTGAGGAACACATTGATTTCATTCCCACATTATGTATTAAATCATTGTTAGAGGAACTAAGGTTTACCCTTTCCTAAGATAATTGAACCCTATACAAACAGAGGTACAACAGTTGAAACGGAGATCAATGACGAATTAATGGAAGTGTTTAGGGAATTTCTAGAACCGAGATTTCATCGATTTTGCAAGGAGAAATGAATTTCAGCGAAGAAAATGCCAAAACCTTTTTAAACCTGCGTCGATTATAACTGAAAGATGTATTGTATGATCTTTTTTCTAAGTTGATTATATTACGTAGTTAAATAAATCAACCATTTGTTGATTAATATAATTACAACTTGTCCGAAATAAGTTTGAATCTATATAAATTAATCTAATCTATAAATTAATTCATTTTAGCCTTTCGGTACTTTGAAACAATCTTCAATTATAACAAGAGTTTTTAAAAACCAGTACTGTAAATTGATTTTTCACATTTATTAGTATTTATTAAATGTGTATCAAATTTTGGAAGCAATCGGTGGAAGGAAAGAGGTAAAAAATGCATACTCGATTTTCTTCATCATGTTAAGAAACTCAACTCAATACGCACCATATTTTGTAAGCATACCAGAAAATCATCAAGGGGAGAATATTCCTGCCATTTTAAAAAGCGTTCAACTTTTCTGTGATCCTTTTTTGGATTTTAAAACAGTTGCGCCACCTGAAAAGTCTAATTATTTGAGACTCTAACTCAATGGCCAGAAATGAATTCAAATTAGATGGCGAAAATTACTTCCAATCCACTTTTCACGCAATATTATCTTTTTCAGACTACAAAACTGTTTCATAAAAATGCATTGATTATCCTAAGAAGAATTATGAATGCTTGTCTCCAATGTTTTTTATTAAAAAAGGGAGCAGAATCCTTCAAAATAAAAGGCTTATAATTGAAAAGAATTGGAAATCTAATCTAAACAGACTTCGTGCATAAATATGCATTAATATTAAGGTAAATATTCCCTAGCATTAATATTGAAATTCAGCTAGCTATACTCAATAATTCATTTTTGGTATGTACAGAATCTTAATTTTAAATTTAATGTCAGGTAATCTTAAGAGATTGCATAAAAATATATGCTTTCTTAAAAAACTTAAGAGAAAGTGTTATCTGCATTGAATGTCAAATTTAATATCCTTTTTCGGTTATCTGTAATTTTCCATTACAACAAATTGATTTTTATCTCTGTGTTACAAATAAATAATTAAATTAGCTTAAAGTATTTGCAGCAAAAGTATCTTTATGCGAATAGAAAGTTTTTCTAAATCTTCTTGAAGTCAGATATCCACTCTGAGAGAAATAAAATTTTTAATTCTAGAAACTTTCTTAGTTCCAGATAAATAATTTATTAAATAAAGCATTTGCTTTGATCTTGCGTTGCCACAAAATGCACATTTAATTTATTTAACAAAGACTGATACGTTTTATTTCTTTATACCTGGATAATGCCGCTCAAGCTAGTTTAAAATTGTTTCTAAAGAAGAAATAAATAAGGATTAAGAATTTATTTGTGAGTAGCAAGCGAGGACAATGATCATAAAAGTTGGAGAGAAATTTATCAAGTCAAACAGTTTTGTATTTTAGAAACATCAGAAACTTGAGAAAAACAATGACATAAATTACTTGATTGGAAACAGTTTTATCTTTGAGTCAATAATAAATTGCTTTCTTGAGGGTTGCAAAATGCTTTTTTAAATAACAGACAATCGTGCTGCTTTTACTCGATTAAATTTTATTTAATTTATACATTATACTCTTATTCATGGATTCCTTTAATAAATCAGAAATAATTTTAAACAATGTTAGAAACACCAGTGTGATTATACGCCTAGACAAAAATTAAATGTCTGTGTGTAACATTGACACATTGACTTAAAAATAAGTTTATCAATAAAATTTTATTTGCTGTATAAATTATCATTAAATTCAAATATGATAAAAAAGAAATACTCTGTCCCAACACAAATCGAATGAGAATAATCAAAGTGACCTGATGGTACAACGAAAAATCCAATAATCGAATCCTTCGTATATTCAGGACTAACTAAAATAAGTTAGACATTAACTACTGAGAATTATTTTCAGGTTACAAAGAACTCGTCGATTCTTGAACACGCTTGAAGTGCCCACAAAATCAGACGAATCTGAAAATGTTTCGAGTATATAAAAGGCTGTGAATGTAATACATTCAGTGTGAAATGAATAAAACCTTCCTATGATCAGATGTAGAACATAAATACGTAAAATTACAAATGAATATACAGTCATCATAACGATTTTTGTTGCTACTGCAGTGGTAAAAGAAACGTTACAAAAGGGTAAGTTACAACATTCAAGGAAAGTCTATAAAAATTAAAAATAATTGACTGTTTCATCCACGCTTAATTTTTTTTGCCTGTGAGTGGTAAATTCCAGGATATTTTTAACTTTTACATTACGTAATAGAAACATTAATTTTCCCAAGACAAAAAGTGTGAAATTTTTATTTGTAGTTTCACGGGCAATAATTCGTTTAAATAGAGATAAGATCGCCTGAGTCACTACAAATGTTTTCTTAGCGAACCTTTAAGGCGCTTAAATAATCTGAGTTACGTTGCTGCTTCACAGTATGAATGATAAATATATAAAATAAAGAAAATATTATGTAGTAAACGGCGTGAATGAATAAACGTAGTCTATGAAATTTTTTTTGTTGTAATCTCAAAGAAGTCTTGATTTGTATAGAATGAAGAATCCGGTTTGTTTGTCCACTAAAGATTCTGGAGCAGTTTTCCATTTTTTAATATTTAAATATCGAAAATTGCTTTCCTAGGCAATACGGCATCGAATTCCATACCTCTGCACTATACTCCCCCTAAGCATTATAAATTTATATGCAGACCTTCCTAGACAACCCATAAAGTGCTTTTCAAAATTTAAATAAATCTGAACGATCAAGGCTATATGATGTGGTAAACGGCGTGAATGAATCGAATCAAAGTTTGTGAAATTGTTTCTTGTCTTGATCTCAAAGAAGACTTGAATTGTATAGAATGAAGAATCTGGTTTGTTTGTTCACAAACGATTCTGGAGCAGTTCGTAGTATTTGAGTATCGAAAAGTCCCTTTCTAGACAATACGGTGCCCCATTCTATTCCTCTCCACTACACCCGAGAAAATATTACAAATTTATAAGCAGGCTTTCCTAAAGTGCATATAAAAATTCAAATTACATTTCAGAATAAGAATTTGTATCCTAATATATGAAGAAGAAAATTGAGTTTGGCTATATTATGTAGCAAGCAAAGTGAGTGACTTGTATCCGAGTCTAGGAATCTATTTCTTGTCGTTAGTCCAACTAAACCTTTATTTGAATAATACCAAGAGTCCAGTTTGTTGTCCACAAAAGCTTCTGGAACGTCAGGTAGATAAGCGAGAAAAAGCTGATCGATTTCGGTTTTTCCTTGCCATGTCCACTCTTTGTGACAGTTTTTGGTCCGTCCAATGCCAAGTGTGCCCTAACTCAGTGTTGATCCGGTAGAGGGCCTACCTGTGCCAGGCGATGCAGGGCTGCTCCACAGGTCTCCTCTAATCGCTATCCTCATTCGACAGTCTCGACAAACCCCGGAACTATTGCTCGGCCCGCTTTTCTCAAAGGGAATGCTGACCGTGGATTGGAGGTAGAGAAGCGACGCGCTTCTAACTTTTCCGCGCTTTTCTTTTTCACACGTTTTTGGACGGCAGCAAAACATTCAAGCCAAAAAATTACTTCCCTTTGCCTCTGGAAGGAAAAGTTTTTCTCTTCCTTCTCCTCCGGTCTCCGTTTACAACAAACGGTAGGGAAAAAGTCAGAAAATAAATAAGGGAGAAAAGGCCGCTTTCCATTTGGGATGAACTGTTTTTCTTCTATCAGCAGTGGAGGACCGCAAAAAGAATAAGATAGAGCGCTTTATCAACAGGAGGTAAGGACTTGTTGATCGTAGTTTGGCTAAGAGAGCTCTCCTTTCTGTGTGTGGTATGTTTCCTTATGAATACTCGATGTTTCTTATGTTTTAGAAATGTCGGGATAATCTTTTTATGTTATTTTCAACACCAGAAATAAACATAGTTGCAGTAAAAATAATATTTAGATTTTTTTCTAAACAAAAAGTCCTTTTAATCCTTAATTTGACTCCGAGTATGAGTCAATATTCTTACAAGGATTGAGTTTCATTTATATCTTACCCACGTACTTATTCCATGCAAAAGAGTTAACTAATCTTGAAAGTATGAAAAATAAGTTTTAAAAAGAACTCAGCCATGTACTGGTAATTTTCAGCATATAAACAAACCAATTTTAAAAAGTTATGTATTATTATTATTTATAGGATGGGATTTATCTTCGCTCGTATTTCATTTTCAGAAAATATCAGGTGAAAACGCAAAAAAAACCTGAAAATTATTTAACTGCAAGATTTTTGTAGAGGTATGGAATTTATTTTGAGTTTTTAACACAAACTAGAATTTGCTGCCAGGAACAGTGTAATATTATATTTTTAAAACCGTTATTTTCCAGTCCAAATTATGTTACATTTGTTTCGCCAAAATCTAAGAACATGATATGCATGCTTCCAAGTTGTATGGTAAAATAAATCTGATCAAAAGTTCTGTACCTAAATTACAAAAAATAGTTATGTTATGATAAAACTTTTAGGGTAGGAAATACTCATTAACTCTTTGTTATTAAATAAGAATTAATGTTTAGGTATTAAAATGATTTTAGAGAACAGTTCCAGTAATTTATACTGCCAAATTTACTAAGACTCTTCTTTTAACTTAAAATATAGAAAAATGTTTTCCATTTTTAAATTCAGAATACAGCACTCATTTGTTTTTAACTGTAACATATGATTTCCTATTTGTGATAAATTGTTTTATGTGATAACGCTAATTTTCAGAGAAACTTTTTGCTCATTTTAAAATCTTGCCTTAGCGGTACAAAATATTCAGATAAATAAGAATTAAATTCTGATTTTTTAGCGCCGCTGGTACGAATATGTAGTAAGTGCACACTGTAAAGATATACTACAAACTGAATCGGTACTTAATGTAGATATAAAATGAATTACATATTAACCAATGATTTAAAAAACAGCATAAACATCAAAAGTTTGCTCATGAAGTATAAAAACGCAAAGCTCAATTCCAGAATTTTTTTTATAATAATATTAGTAATAATAATAAAAGGATATCGAAAAGAGTACTGATTTTGGCGTATGTGTGAAACTACTTTGAAGAAACATGCTATCGATTAAATTTTTTTAAATCGTATCAACTTGGGTTTTGTTTAATATTTGCAGAGAATGTGTTATAGTATTGTTGAGTAAAACTTCGTTTTTCAAATACATGATTTCGCACAACTCTCTGAATTCTGCACTGATTTCATAATTAACGGAGAATATTTTCAAGAAAAATATCATGATTACAAGAAAAAAAAATTAAAATAACTCTAAATGTCCAGGATGGGGTGCTTTCATATGACAATCCATTGAACTAATTCAAAATTTATCACTCATGTGAATTTCCTAGTCAAATTGGCATATTAAAATAGACTAAAACTGTTGTGCTATCATCATAACATGTGAAATGGACATTTTTTCATCATAAGAATATACTTCATATAGATAAAAAATGCTTTTCATTTCAATTTTGATGAACAATGTTTAATGAAAAGTACTGACGTTGATAAAACCATTTTAACAGTAACTTTCAGAAAAGGAAGAAAAAACACCTACTCCTTATTATGGGCTTTCAATGATTTTTGATTGGTGAAATTCAGGTACAATTAAATATTTATTTAAATACTGATTTTTAATCATTAATTAGAAAAAACTTAAAAAATGACAATTGATCATATTATATGTGTATAAATATTCTTTAAAGTAATAAAAAACAAGAGTTTCTACAATGAAATATTTGACATAGAAATATAACCTGTTATTCCCTTATAAATACAATTAGATTATCTCTAGTCGATTATTATATAAATCTTTAAGTTGATTATATGCTCGTGTGAAAGACTTTATGCAATAGAGAGATATTACAGTTTATTTCACAATTTTAATCAATTCAAAAAGATTGGGAAAATACTGTATATATTATTCAAATTTACGTAAATAAATGGAAATGTTTGTAGACAGAAAACCAAATTTATCTTACTCAAATTGAATAATTGATAGTCTTTTAAAACAACTTCTGGATGTATCTGATTAAACAGTGCTCTGTCGTATACAAATTGTTTTCTGGTAATCAGTTTCTGATTTGTTTAATTTTTTCGTCTATCTTTTCTTGAAAATTAATCGAGAAATACTATAGAAAATAAATTCTTTATCACACAGCTTTTGCATCGAAGGTTTTATTTTTTTCTCTTTATTGAAAAATGCGAGTTTCAAGTTAAAAATGTTTCATTTATTCTACGTCTAGAATAACACAAATTTGATGAAAATTCCATTTTAAATACTTGTATTACTCTAATTTTTATAAAATTTTCATCAAGCGCATCAATGTAAACACCAGGAAAATATTTTCGTTTTATTGAATTCTTTTTTCATTTAAGAAACGGAAAATGTGTGTGTGTGAATCTTAAAGAGTATTAAAATAAATATTTCATGCTTTGTTTTAAATAATTATTTAATTGTCATCAGATGTTCATTGTTTATTTAAGCGACATAATTTAGGATTTTCATTAATAGCGAATCTTAATAGGTAACCTAGTACTTCAATAATTTATATTTGTTTTTGTAAAAGCGACATTCTCAGAGTAACTTAAGTAAATTTTAAACGATAAATACAAATAAAATTAAGGTAATAGCATACATTCTGTAAAAATGTATGAGGATTAAAATAAAAGAGGTTATTTAACATACTGTATGAATTATTAATTACATTAATAAATCTGAAGGAGAATAAAAATATATATTTTATTCGTGTTTTTCAGTGATTTTATTTGTCGTTATTCGTTCGGTGCAATCTTTTCTATTTAAAATTTGTCCTAAACACAACTATCTTAGAAAAAGAGTGTTTGATAAAAAAGTCTTTTTCAAACCTGATCCATTTTATTCCGTATTATCTTATTCTACCCAAAAGACCGTTGAATTTTGCTATTATTTCTAATTCTGAAGCACCATACTTCACTTTATAGCAGTTGCTGGACTCCTGTTGGAACGGGAACTCTGTTATAATTACCACCAACGAACTTTTAACTACCCCTGAAAGTTAATTGATATTTTACTGTTTCAAGGATACGTTTTGCACCATTTTAATTTTTCATTTCTTGTGTTTTAAATTGAACGCACAAGCACCGACCATGAATAATTTTGAATGATGGTTGTGATGATTTATAATGCTTAAAGCAGGCCGTAGAAAAAAAGTTTCATACAGTAGAACTTCAATTAACCGTCACCGTCGGAACAAGGGTTGTAATAACCGAATATACGGATAACAGAAATCTCTTAATACATATGTACAGTTAAGTGATGTCACTGCTGTCTTGGGACGAAAACGAAAATAAAATCCTTTAAAAGTGAACAATACATACATATTGTATTTCATTTTAAGAAACGACCAATAAGAGTAGTAACGTACAGAAATGATTGGTAAAACTATAAACTTACGTTACTTTTTGCTTTTTAGACGGTGACAGATAACGGAAACTGACGGTTAAACGCGTGTCGGTTAATCGAAGTTTCACTGTATTTACACGAAAATGAGTCTGTGATGCTATATGAAAGACTTGAATTTGTGATGCTATATGAATGATTTGAATTAGTGATGCTATATAAATGATTTAAATTTATTTGAATTGTTTAAGTTTTTTTAACTAGGTTTTGATTATATTGTGATGCTATCTAAAAAGTTCTATAACAATGTGTATTTATTTGCAATCCATTTGAAGCTTCAAATATATGATATAAATTATGAAAATGCTAGTTGATGGTTAGCTAAAGAATTTAGTCTCTGATAATTTGATTGATTTTGATTGCTATATCAATTTTTTAAATAATCTTCTTAAGATAAGGATTAACTTATTATTCTAAGAAGTCACGATTCATACAAGGAATGATTTATTTCCATTTAATAAAACAATTTTATAGAATCATAGTAACAATTGGTATAATATTCATTATTTTGAAACTTTTTATTGATAGATACAATGAAACAAGGTTAGTTAAAGAGCATAAGGAATTGTATCGTTCGAAGAAATAAACAAAAGGAAGCTAAGATAAAAGAATTTTCAAAATATTTATAACATTTACAAAGTAGACTTAAATAGTCATTTTTAATATATTAAAATTTTAACAAAATTTTTATTTAATACTTTATCAGTGAATTCAACCATCTTAAAATGCTTGAAGAACTTGTCGATAGATTTTTAATATTTATAATATATGTTATATGCGTTAAAATCTCGCTATAAAGTCCATGACGAAAATGTTTGAAATGAGCTGATATAAAAAAGTTTCTTTTGATGACTTCATATTAATATTGAAAGTTAAGAAACGGATCCCTGATGAATACAAAATTCAATTGTAGTTTCAATTTTTTCATTTTTATTTTAAAATATCAGTTCACACACATGCATTTCTTTAGTTTATAACCATTAAAGTATACTTTACTGTGAGAATTAGGGAAGTTATATAGAAAATACATATATGAAGCTAAGAAAGCATTTAAATATAAGAAACTTTTATAGTATTAGAATTTTATAATAAAATAATATATTCTTAAAATTCAGAGAACACATATATAATATTAAATAAAAATATAAAGTAAAATCTTTGAAATTTCCGCTTTAGAACATTTATGTTGAAGATGTTAAATGAAAAAATAATGAAAAATGAATGGTACATTCATTAATGTATTCAAGTGATAGCACGATGCTAAATATAAAATAGCGTTTTAATTCTCATT
>BGPR01000005.1:140337-162271 GCA_013235015.1 Araneus ventricosus
TACATATCACATGTTATAACATGATCACATACATACATATCACATGTTATAACATGATCACATACATACATATCACATGCTTCAACATGATCGCATGTTTTATAATGTATAGATGAGAAACATTTTTAACCACAAATAGATCAGTTCAGGTTGTGTATGCTCGTATATATGTGTGTTGTATTATATATATATATATTAACAAAAGAAAACATCAAAACCACGCCATAAAAGAAAAACCAAAACCGTGGTTTTGATGTTTTCTTTTGCTAATATTTCTCACGTTTCGGTTGTACTGCTGCGTTGGCGCATTCACCGCACTAGTGAAGTTTTTTTCATATTTAAACCTTTTTTAGAATTATGTTAACCATACAGTATCCATTTCATTTCTTCGATTAAAATTAATTTCTTGATTGGTTATTGCATTTGTTTCTGTGCATATATATATATACGTTTATCATGTTCAGTTCAAAAGCTCTGATAGCTCCTATTTATATGTATATTTTCTTAAACAATCATGGATAAAGTATTCTTAAGATTTCAGAGATATAATTAAATATTAAAAAGATCGATTCATTTACTTTAAAAGCTAAGTTTTCTAACTTCTAGCTAAAAGTTCAAAATAATTGGGCGCTCAGAGGATTATATATATATATATATATATATATAGAGAGAGAGAGAGAGAGACAGATGGATAGATATAATGCGCAACAGAATAAACAACATTGAAGAAACGAATGTTAATCCAATATTAAGACATACCATTACGAACCCATAAAAATAGTACAAACAAAGGAAATTTTTAAATTACTTAATAAAATTAATAACATTTCTTATTTTGAGCAATTATTAAAAATAAAAATGAATTTTCAAGAATGAAACGAATATAATTTTCAAAATCGAGCAAAATAAAGTTTTTCGATCAAAACAAAACATTTTTTATAATTTTAAAAATTCTCGTAGCTCGTTTTCTCCTTCAATTTATTTATAATAAAAGAAATAATAGAAGAGTTGAAAAATAATTTCATATCTGCCTAATATTATTGAGAAAAATATAATAACAGCAGCGCAAGAAATTAGTAATCTTTGATGATAAATTTAACATGTAGTATACCAATTAGAATGATAGCTTTTTATGGAAGGGAATGAAAAATACTTCAATAAATATTGAAGAATACATTCAACATAAAAACGCATAGAAGAAAAAATTAATACAATCGAAGTTGCTTTATCATACAGCCTTACATTTATTCAGCATTCATCATAACAGATGAAATGTAGTTTCGCGATATATTATCATCAAAAATTGAGAAAGATTCCACTTTTACCATAAAATAGCATTAATTTAGAACAAGAATATTTAAACTTTAATTCGAGCCTTTTGGTATCCAAAGGTGTAAAAGTTTATACGATTGTGTGACATATCAATGGCGGTAAGCTGTGTCGAAACTACATATATGGAAATAAACTGTTGTCTATCGCAATGATTAATCATGGTTTATCAAGGGGATTGGAGAATCTTCTTGCACATTCCACACATACTTATTGGGATCAAGTCCTTGTTGACATCCAAAGAGACGGACAGTTAAGCTTAATAGGATTTGCCATCAATGTCAATCTAGCGGATACTCTAAGCTCAAAATTCCATCTTTACCTGTCCGTGTTTATAGTAATCAATGAATATATATTAGAGCACATCTAAGAACCTTTTCTGCCGTAACAAAAGTTTATTGCAAAAGTCAGTCAGTTTTTTACGTATTATTTTAGCCATTTGTAACAATATATTGAGAAGTATAATGGAAAGCTGCATTTTAATTCTACATTATAAATAAGTGCCATATTTGCCATTTACCTATTTTTATTTTCAATGTAATTAGGCATTTAATCATTTTTCTTTTTTCATGTTTTAAAATTTAATTAAATTAAAGGAAAGAATATGAAATTTACATTGGATCACTGGTTTCCGTACCTTAAATTAGAAATTTACCATAAGCGGCATTATCGGAAAGTTTACTCTTAAATGGGGTGAAAAAGCTTTCTTCAACTTCATTCTTAAATAAAGCATTATATTGATTCAATTACTTTATTTATAATGATATAATAATAACATCTGAAACTTTGTATATGACATCTGAAAAAGAAGCAAACAAATTGATCGAAAAATTGCTTCCAGATATTAATTTAAGCATCTATTTATTATAGAAGTACTTCTTACAAAATTGCTTTTAAAGTTAAAATCTTAAACGAGAAAAACTTCCATCTCTATTGTGTACAAACAATATGTGTATGATAATATCTTGTGCAAATTATCTATTATGGATAAATTATCAATTTTTTTTATTTATTATGTGTAAATTATCTATTACAGTAATCACTGAATATACATTACAGTTCATCCAGACGCATTTTCTGCCGTAGCAAAATTTTATTGCAAACCACCCTCTCTGCTGATTTAAAGTGCATTTTCTCCATTACATACTCATATAAGTACCAAATTTGTCATTTATGTATTTTTTCTTTTCAAAGCAACTAGATATTTAATTAAATGTTTTAAAATTTTTTTGTTGTTTTAAAATTTAATTTACTGAAAGCTTGTATTTTGTATTATGAGACTGATAATAACAATTTTAACCTTTTACTCAGCATTTCGGTCGTACATCTGAATAATAATCTTCACCTACCATTAATTTGAAATAAATTGTTGATTTTGATGGAGTATGTCAACATTTCGGAAAAATACGAATATGTATTTGGTTGTTAAAATGTGCATTTTCTCCATCATTAAAATAGAATACAAAAAGGCATGAAGATATACAGTTACCCTTTCTGCTGCTGCATTGCATGTTGATAATGCTAAGAAATTCCTTTCTGACGCCGAATTTCGTGCACACCATAATGTAAATTTTGTTCTGACTCGCAAAATGCATCAATTCGTTTACTTTTCAAGAAATCCACTTTTTTTCAAACTGGTTGTGAAAGATCACAATCTGAATATGAAAATATGTCAAATATATAAATATCGTTTCGCGCATCCGTGGAAAAGGGTTGTTTGTTTATTGATTCCATTTCTCCACCAGCCATCACCATTCCCTAAAGGTATTTTTCTGCGAAAATAAAAATCGAAACGAATTGAAGATAATATTTGCTCAAAAAGGTGGTTAAACTGGAAATAGCATGTTTCTATGTCCGTTAAAGAAAATTAAGTTAAACTCATAAGATTTGGCAAGGTTTTTTAAATATTCAAAATAAACAACATTATCAAAAGTTAATTTACAACAGTTTGATTAACCTTTATTTTCTAAGATTTGATAATAGCCGGATAAAAGCAAGCAAACGGTAAAGATTAGCCTTAAGGAAATTACTTTGAACCCTCTAAGCGGTTTGTTATTTTGATCTAATAGCTTTAAAGTCTTAAAAATTTGTTTTAAATTGAATAATTTGATCTTTATTGCATTTAATCAAGTCTCTGAAATCCTATGAATATACTATCCATGATAGTTTAAGAAATTATACACGTAAACATCAATTATCTACTTTTGAACTCAAAATAAGAAACGGAAAAATATGGCTCAAAAGAGTAACTGGGTAATTAACTTTGTTCAACTCGTTCAAGAATAGGGACATTTTTTGCACTGAGAAGCTATATTATCCACACACTATTTTTAAAAATTTACATGACGAAATAGTAATCATGCCGATTGCAGTTTTCTTTCTATCGTGGCGAAATAAACTCGGTTAACAGGTTTAAGGTGATAGAAATAGACTGAAAATTGAAAATTTCTTTTTAACTGTGATTTTTTATTATTTACAGGCAGTTAAAATAGCGTTCAGAATTTCACTAAAGGCAAGCGAGTCCTAGTCTTTTTGGCTGTATAAAAAGACGTCGAATTTGGCCAGTGTGAAGCAGTATTAAGAGATATCTTTCAGGAAAAGTTTGTGACTTTCCGTATTTTTCGCAAATTTTAATCGAAAACCAAATGTGAAAAATAGCAAACATTGTAGTTTTCTACAATTTAAAACATATAAATACATCAAAGATTTCTCATTTTAAATTTCTACATTCTAACGTGATATTATTGTGTAAATAACGTAATATGATGTATAAATATTCGTATTTATAAAGTTGAGATTTTATATTTTATAAAGCTATTTCTTGATAAGTTAATGAAAAAGCATATATTAAAATTGATTTAAATGTTTCATTTCATTAAATTGGTTTGTACTGTATTTCTATGGAACTATATGGAGTATTCCTCTAGCTATATTTCAACCATTTTTGCTTATATTTCATTGAAATATCAGAATATTGATCATCAAGATCACGTGGTTAATACAGGATATCGATCATACCTCTATGACACTAAAGTTTTGTTCACAGATTGTAATGAAGCAAGTAAGTGTAGTTATTACTTATAGATATATAACTGATACAGACATGAGACAATGCTTCAAGACCAGATATATTCAAGTCGAGATTTGGTCTTTTTATGTGCATGCTGATATAAATTCTCGTTCAATTTGTTTTGTAAATATATTCACTCTGTCATCATATCAAATACGCTGAACATGCTTTTCACCACAAAAGTTTGAAAAAATGCTCCTTTTGAAAATAATGACTTATACTCTCTTAATATACTTTTATTGTTAGAAAAATATCAAATACGTTCTTATGAACTATAATAAAACCTGTATAAGTTTTTTATCATTCGAGATAATTAAAAACCCTCAAAAATTCAAAATTTAATTTTTTTTAAATTTAAGTTTTCAGAGCGAAAGAAAAAAACTCAAAATCCGACTATGATTCTAAAATTTTACTAATTGCGTTAATTAATTTTACTTTATCTTTCAACATATCTTGAAACAATTAAAACAACATTTTTTTAAAGCAGATTTTAAGATCTAACGTGTAAATCTGACTATCGATTCAAAAGTGAATCTTAAGAAAACCCCATTCGCGTGCCCGGATTGGGATTAAATTCACATTACATTAGTTGTGATGCCTCGCAAAAGACTACGCCCTATTTTATGATAGCTTTTCTTTTGTTAGAATATTTTTCTGTGAAAGTGCATTACTGTCATAAAACGATACGCTACGGCTTCAGAATTCAGATAAAAGCGACTAACAAGGAGGAGGGCACTACTTTCGAAATTCGGGATGAAAGGTGGTATATTAGTAGTATATCTTCAGGAAGTTCATCCATAAATATATAAAAGCACAATAGACAGCCATTTCAAAGAAAAAAAGCCTTAATTCTTTCTGTATCATTTATACAGGGTGTCCACACTTGTCTTGATCCAATAGCTAATTTCTAAATCGTTAGAGATAGACCTATAGTTCCAATCGAAAAAAAAATGCTTAAAATAAAGGGAAGAATTATTATATTTTATGTTTTTTGAGTCTATAAATACATTTCTGAAATAGTTATAAATTCTAACTTTCTATACTGTCCCCCGATCCTATCAGTCATATTTAGTAAAATATTTATGACACTCTAACATTTTAAACAAAAAAAAGCCCCACTCTTCTGCGACAAAAACTGAACGAGTTATGGAGCTTTGAATTTCATGATTTTTAACCAATAAGCGGCCTCATCGAGCAAGTGCTGAGCATTGATTGGTGGATCGTCTTCAAGACGGCTATTGAAATGGTGTAAAGTGGTCTAAGTCAGCGATATTCAAAGCTCCATAACTCAGTCAGTTTTAGTCGCTGAAGAGTGGAACTTTTTTCTGTCTAAAATATTAGAGTGTCAAGAATATTTGACTAAATATGATTGATAGGACCGGGGGAGTGTGTAAAAAGTTAGATTTCGTAACTTTTTCAGGAATATATTTATTCACTCAAAAAACATATATCATAATTCTTCCCTTCATTTAAAGCATTTTTCAAATTGGAACTATATGTCTATCTCTAACGGTTTAGAAATTAGCTTTTGGATCAAGATAAGTGTGGACACCCTGTATACTAGTAAGTTGCCAATCAGAGTAGTGTACTTTGATAGCAGCATATGAATAGCTTCTTCAGGGTTCTATACTGCTTGCGGCTTTTTTATTACTGCAAAATAATTTTTAAATAAATAATTCAAATTAAATTAACAAATTACCAATATTTTTCATTAATATATTAATCATTTTATGCATAAAATAATCGTTCATTTATATGATACTTGAATTACTTATTGAACTTGAATTATAAATTTAATTTAAAAAAATTAAATAATTGCATATACTCTCATGATGAAAAATTTTGTGAATTCATAAATGTTTTCAACATTTATTAATTTTTATTTACATATAAGAACCAGGAAGGTAATTATTATAAAAATATTGGAAACAAAATAGATTTTGATATCTTGCATAATTAAGAGGACACAATCGTTTACAACAACAACCTTTCTTTAGAGATCTGTTTGGGAAACTAACTTCAATCTTTGGATAGTCTGCAGATATATTCAGTAGATTTACACTTTTTCTCTACTGTTTTCAAGTCAAAACCGATTCCGTAGAGTTATAACGAAGATTTTGTAGCTATTTAAATCCAATATCCGGTCGACAGCGACAACTTAATGGCATAAAATCTGTGCCGAAAGCTTAAAGGATTTTTTCGAAATTGGGTGGCTATTACCAAATTAATAGCCGAAGACCCTAAAGGTATACTATTAATTTACCTAGTCTCATTTCTAGCTGAATTTCCCAAGTCGCGTTATTCTCTAGTAAGAGCAGAATTTTATTTTGTTATCATTTTTTGTATATATTAAAAAATCACATGCAAATAAAGAATCTTTTAAGAAAATCTGACAGATCTATACGAATCCAATCAAAAAAATTTTAGGCTTTTCTGTCTTTAGTGAGTTAGTTTTTGAAAAATATTTGCACTTTTTGGCTCTGCTTACTACCAAATTTGTTTATTCTTTCCTATCATTCGTCTAATGGCATTCTGGATCAATTTGACTGTACTAAATTAGTGTATAATTTCCAACATTCACTATAATGGAACCTTCTTCCATTCCAATAATTTAAATGGTTGTAATTCATTGAGAAATTTGATAAATTTAGATTTTTCCGATCTTTATTGTGTTTATAAAGACCAACTCTCATAAGCTATTACAATTCGATCTTCTGTTAAACTTTTGAAACTCATGTAATCCAATAGAATGATCTTTGAGGAAACCTGAAATATCAATTACAGATGGTAACCTTAGTGATTAATTGTTTCTATGGAGAACTTTTTTTAAAAAGAGCCATGTTGATTTTATTTTTGCGGCATATTTTATGTTCTAAGATCTTTTTAATTCAAGCCTAAATCAAAAGGTTCTGGTTTATTCTAGATTTATCTTCATTATGAAGAAATTGTCCTCTGATTGTTGTTGAAATCGTGTCATTTAATAAGGAATGACAATAATGTATTAATTTATGGAAACGAGATAAAAAGAAATGCTTAAAGAGAAATAAATCACCGAGTTTTACATAAGAGATCACCATGAAAATCACATAGGACATTTTAGTGAGAGTTTAGTAATTTAATAAAATCGCCGAAACTAATATTTTGAGATTTTAGGAACTGAATATACAACTTTAAGAAAGTGTCTAAACACAATATTTAAAGAGAATGAACAAATAATAAACATTAATTAATTATTTGCTAATAGCCAAGAAAAACTGAAATTCAGGAAGTCTAAAATATTCTGATGTGTAAAGAAAGTAGATAAGATAACTAGACAAATGAAAAATATATTGGGTAATGACTGATTAAAAGGCCATATTTTGCAATCATTATTAAGATGACATATGTTTAATAGTTTTTGTCTGAAGTTTTGTTTTTCTAACAGAAGTATTTTGTCAGATGCGAAATAATAAAATTGTTTAAGAAAAAAATTCTTATTTTTTCTAGAGCACAATTAATTTTAAAAAGAAAATCAAAACTCGGTTCAAAAGGCACGCATTTTTCGCTGAGATATTAGCGTACAATAACGCTAATATCTAGTGGAATTTCTCAGTGTAACATTATATGCTTGGGAAAACGTTAAATTAATAATATTTCATTCTAGGTATGACAATATTTTAGATATTTAAAATAGTCCGTGAATAACAGAACTATATTTATTTTAAATTTTTAAGCACAAATTCCCTCACACAAAGTAAATTAAACGCTTTTTATTTTTAAAATCTGTTACTTTGAAAATGAAAATTTTTTCTGATGACATATGAAAATTCCAAATGGTGCAAGCATAGTTGGGAAGAGAGATGTTTTTAATAAAATTCAATTTCATTATTAAAATATTTAAGCTTTGCTTGTGAAGAATAATCAATACATGTGGAAAAGAAGATAAATCCCTTTATTTAGAACGAGTAAATTAATATGCTTTTCACAGATTTATATATTTTCTCAGAATCTTGGAAAGTACTTTAATTATGGTTTAGTTTACTTTGAATTCTATTCATTGACAATTCAGAAAGACACACGTACAGTTTTATTTATATTAATTCTACAAGTGAAACTTGAAATAATTTTCTACTCTTCAAAATGGCGAATAGAAGAAGTTTTAATTTTTTTCATAGAGAAAATGTAAGAAATTTTACCAAGACCAGTCCTCGTATATCGTATGTATTACTAAACTTCAAAAAGTATCAGAAGAAAAGTCAAAGAAAATATTCGGCGGTAGTATGCTTCGTTAAAATTGTGACTCATGTAAAATGAAGCCATAAATGGTACGCGGATTTTTCTGTATGCTAACAGAAAGGATGATTAAAAAATAATTTCATTCATACATAGGACAGGACATACATACACATTTCATTCATACGTACACAGGATGTCCACTCTAATCGTTGCCAAATAGCTAATTTCTAAACCGTTAGAGATAGAATATGCTTCCAAATGGAAAAGTGATTTAAATGACCTAGACAATTATGTTGTTTGAGTCAATAAATGTACTGTTGAAATGATTACGAGGTCAAGTCTAAATTTTTATACAGTGCCTCGGTCCTATTAGTCATGATTAGTAAAATATTCATGACACATTGGAATTTTAAACAAAAGTAGTTCCAATCTTCTGCGACTAAAACTGACCGAGTTATGAAGCTTTGAATATCACTATTTTAGAACTTCTGAATGACCGCCTAAAGGAAGATCTGCAAATTTACGAGCAGCGCCTGCTTGGAGTGGTCGTTGATTAGCTTAAAATAATGAAATTCAAAGCTTCATATCTCGGCAAATTTTTATCGCAGAAAAGAGAAACTTTTTTTGTTTAAAATGTCAGTGTGTCAAGTATATTTCTCTAAATATGACTAATAAGATCGGGGGACTGTATTAATATTTAGTCTTCGTAATTTTTCAACAATAAATTTATTGATTCAAACAACCTAAAATATAATTCTTTGCGTCATTTGTCCAATTGACAATATGCCTATCTTTAACGGTTTAGAAATTAGCTATTGGGCCACTATTAAAGTAGACATCCTATATAACAGAAGGCAGCACTAAACAATGATTTCATTTGTAGTACTGATACAAAATGCATTCATGTTATACGGGTGTGAACGTTACAGTATGTACTAATTTTATACAACAAACATATTAAGAATTTACATTTCATAAGTGTAATTGCGTGTAAATATTTGTTGCCGTAAATGGGTGCTAAATATTGGTTGCCAACAAGTTTATTTACGACAAAGTATGAGGCTACAGTAATTGATAAATCGTATTTTCATTTTAAAAATCTTTATAATTTTTTGGATGTAGCGATGTTGACAAGGGTATACGGCTACTACATCATGACCCACAAGTTACCGCCTCTTTTTGTTTTATTTCTTATTGTTTATAGTTACCATTTCTTTTTCATGTATTTTAAATAAAAATTCGTAGAGTCTAAATATATTTCATAAAATCAGTTTTTAAAACGATTTTTTTATTATTATTGCACTAAAGAATAGATGTTTTAAATTTTAATTGTTTTCTACTTTTAGCTTTAATTTATAATTTAGCATTGTAAATAATATTGACTCTTGAAATAAATTTTTCTCAAATTCAAAATCAGGTGGCGTCACTAGAACGGGTTTAAAATTTAATTAATATACTCAACTAACTGACACTGAAGTTCTAAAAATATTAAAATAGTGTATTTTCTTCTAGAATACTTAAGAAGGAAAAATTTCAAAACTCTTGTTCATCAGGAAGTGAGTGAAAAATGGATTACGAAATTACATCTTTACAAACATGAAACAAGTCAAGTTAAATAAAAGTGCATAAATAAAGGACTTATTTTTAGTTTTATATGAAGAAATCTGACTTCTCGAAGAGAAAATATATCGCCACACAAAAAAAATCAATTAAATACAATACTTAAATGATACTCTAAAGCAGGGTAGGGAACCTGCGGCTTTAAAGCCACATTTGGCCTTTTTGAACTTCTTATGCGGCCTTACCAGTTATTTACAATTTGCATTGAAATAATATAATTGTCTGCAATATAATAACAATTAGAGAACAATAACCTTTAAGATTCTGCTAGTGCGGCCGACTGCCCAACGGCCGAAATTTAATGAGACTTTTTAGTGCTATAAGGTTCTCCAGCCCCTTCTCTAAAGTCTTTTTATGAATTATTTCAAGAAAGATTCTTAAACATAAAATAAAATTTTTTATTATATTATATTTTTAATGATATTTTCTGCTGTTTGTCCTGTTATTTCTTATCCTATTTTTTTCCTAACATTTTCCGGTTATATTTTTAATTCCAATATCCCAAACTGAATTTAAAATTCAAATTTCCAGTAAGTTCGGAATAAAATGCGCATTACTGGAAGCATAAAATAACAAATTTCTATAAAGCATATTGAAAGCAAAAGTTAAAAATATATTCTTAACATATTCCCAGATTTTGAGTTTTAAAGGCGGAATTTATTGAATCTCAAACATGTAGAAAAAGCGAATTTGCGAAAATAGTTACTTCTATCCGACTTCGAAAAAATCGTCGCATTTCTCTAAAAATGAAATCACATTCCGCTTTTCCAACCACTAGGTAATGCATGTTCGATATTTTTTTCATTCCTATCTACTGCAATATTAATTTCGTATAAACATTACAAACAAAATAAAGCGGATCTGAATGTTCGTACGTAAAAGTATACGGGTATCTAAAATTGGGCTCGATAAAATAAATCAAACGTATTGGTAATTCACTTAATAAGCCATGGATCTGCTTCTTGCATCCGGACAGAAAAGGTTCTTAAAATAAGATTTCCTGCGTCGGTTCATGTGATTGCCGGAGGTCGAAACAGAAAGAAATCAATATTGTGGAGATAAGAAAACCTTGATAACAAAGAAACTAGAATATTTCCGCAAACTATGTTGATTTTATTTAAAGAGGGAATGCGCGTAAATTGCATTTTATGCATCAAAATTTTATTGCTTCGTTGTATTTATACTAAACATGACACAGAGAATTTCATTAAGAATTTTAGTTTTGCTTTTGAATGAGAATACACCAAACAACTGTAGGGTACGAGAATATGCAAATCAGAAATCTGTATAAGAAATTATTTTAAACTAAACATTGTTGCTGAATTTGATGAAGATATTTTGAGTGACTTATGTGTTTTCTGTATGGATTTTCAGTTAAATACAATAAATTTGTTACATTTTGAATTACCCTAGGCAATAAATACAGTTCTACGAGAATATCCATGTTGGTTGGAAATGGATGTCTTGCATGCTGTAGCAGTATTTATCTAAGGAATACTATTAATACAGAAATATTTTAAACCAAAATGTGTTGCTGAATTTCGTAAAGATATTTTGAGTGGCTTATGCGTATTCTGTAAACATATGCAGTTAAGTACAAAAATTTGGCGCATCTCAAGTTACTCTAGGCCAAAGACGGGAAACTACAGCCCATGGGCCAGATGCAGCCTGATTCAAGTTTCTCTCTGGCCAGTTGCAGATTTTAAAGTAACATTACAGGAATTTTATATCTATTAGAAATGCTACATTTATAGCAAAAAGTAATATTTATAGCAAAGTGTAGCTTTTAGAAGTTCAGCCACATTTTAAAAATAATATTTTTTGCAATAAGTAAATTCCCTCTAGAAAAGCCATGTTAATTGGCAATCAAAACCACAGCGTACTGTACTATTTCACATTAAGAACAATTATAGAATTTAGGGTAGAGGGGTACGGAATATGAATCTGTAAGAACGGAGCATTTCCGGATTCATTTGTAGAAATCATTCAAAAAACATTCTTGCGGATGTGAGATTGAGTTTATTTTTCTTAAATTGGAAGCAATTCTAGAGTTTCGAATCACAGCTAGTAGAAATGTAGCTACCGGATCATACCCTGTACACATTTGTAAATATATATAAAAATATGGCATTTTTACCTTGGGGTTTTATGTGATATACTGATTTCCATGTACACAGTCACCATTCTATTCGGATTACATGAATCTGGATTTTAATCTTTTGGTATACCTAATTGGTTTAACTTGGGAGTTTATGGTGCGGAGAGCCAATATCCAATTTAATGTTTCAATACCCACCTACATGAACAAAAAAACTATATGAAATACAATAAAAAATCTGAATTTGAGAGTTTAAGGTGCAGAGAGCCAATATTTTAAGTATACTGCTTGGGCCGTGGTGACTTAGCGGTAAGGTCTTGGTTTCGGGGCTGGAGGGTTCTAGGCTCGAAACCCGATTTCACTGAAGATCCGCCGTGTATGGGGCCTGTTGCACGCTAAATCATACGTAGTAGCCAAACCTCTTTCCGATGGTGTGGTTCGGAAGTTTGGAGAGGAGTCACCAGCTCAAGAGTCGTCCTCGTCATCTGACCGAGGTTCAAAATTACAAGGTCCATCCCGAAATAGCACTAGTGTTGCTTCCGAACGGAACGTTCATGTAAATAAACAAATTAACCAATGTATACCTGAAAGGTAAACTCTATGAAATACATACTACCATGACCATTTCGATATATCAGATAGTACCTTTAAACCTACAAAATGAGCTGAAATTGAGGTGAATAAGAATGATATTAGACCACCTGCAGAAAAAGAATCTAGAAATGTTTATTTTTCTGAAAGATACGTTTGGTTCTAATAGTTTTATTGTCTTTTGCTCTTTCGTCATCAACTTACATTTACTATTATGCTCAGTGTTGGGGACGCGATCGTTCTACCGCAATGTTTGAACATAAATCAAATGGGGCGAAGAAAATCGCCTTTTTGATGAGCAGTGTTGCAGTTTAAGACTCTCAGTTCGATGCCGAAAGTAAAGTGATTTCTGTTAAAACTGGTCTGTTTGCGTGTATTACGGTCAGGTTTTTAAAATTATTTTTCATAATTTGGAAGGAATTTCTCATCGGGAGAAAATTTTGACCTTAAGCGTTTTCTACTTTCCTCTGTGCGAAGTATACAAAGCGAAAGTTTTTTAATCATCAAAATCTTTGACTTCAATACTTGATGAATCTCTACGTTTTGGGTGATGTCACGGTGTCTTTCAAGCGAAATAAATCGATAAAGCAACAAGAAAGATGAATGAAATTTTGTATGCGGTTATTACCGAAAATTTACAGACTTCTGTTAAATTTTAGAGCAAATGCCACGAAATGAAGACTTTGCTTGTATAAAGACTGTACTTGTGTGCGTGAATATGATAACTAAAAAACGCAACAAACTAGAAATATGAAATTAGACATATAGACCTTTCTCTAAATTTGTATATTTGTATCAAATTTTTAATTAAATACTTTAAATAATAGGCTATCTCTGTGTAACTGAAGACGAAGCTCAGAAACCGAACAAGTTAAATGAATAAAATTTCACATGTAGTCTTTACATTAAAGATGTAGATAAGTGGCAAAGTTTGAACCAGATCCTTCAGACCACTGTGTACCTATCTGTTTATTTCTCTTTCTGTGAACGTGATAATTCAAAAATACTTTCTTTTGCTGAAATGCGCGAGAAAGGCGATGGAAGAAAATTCACAATATTTTAATAAATTATCATTCTTTTCAAAGTTATCTAATGATATATTTCATCAGAAAAATAGGAATTACTAAGAGAATGCTGTTTTCTTATAGTGAAAATTTAATTTATGCTGCTCTAAATGTGAAATTACTGTATATTATCTCAAAATTGTAAAAAAAAATAAAAAAAATCCACGTTAGCATTCTAGTTCTGATGCATTAAAATCCTCTTGCCATTTTATTAACAAGTCCTCATATTACTGGACAGGTCGAAGAAGTATTAGTTTAGTTTAGTTTTAATAACATCCCATTTTGAAGCAACGCGATGGCTATTTTAGGGCGGACCTCGTAATTTTAAATCGCGGCCATAGAACGAGGATGACATCTGACCTGACACCAATTCTCCAAACTTCCGGACCATTTCCAGGATTGCCGGAAAATTTTACATTAAATTAAAAAAAAAAAAATTGGCCTGTCGCCCTGATTTCATTGATTAACTCAAGGTCCTCTTTCTTATCTTTTACAGAATTTGTTCACACTAGTAATTATAAATAATGTTTTTCCTATTGATAAGAAAAAATTATGCACTTTTTGTAAAACCGTTTTGCTCAATATTACTATAATGATGTTTGTTTTCTTCTTCTCCGTTTTTTATGTATCCTCCCCCTTTTTTATTTTTTGTATATATTTTTTCTTTCTTTTTTTCTCTGGAGGTATTTTGTACCTTTTACTTCTGTATAATTTTTATTGATTGATTATTGAAATTTTGATTTTCATTTCTTGATGGAGCTCAGCACCATTTTTTGATATTATTATTATACTTTTTTTACTTCGTATTATCTACTTCATTTCATTATTTTGCATTATTTTTTGTTTTCTTCTTCTGCTGATCTTATTTTTTGCTTTTATTTTGTTTTTTTGTGTAAAGAATTGTCTTCCAAACACTTAATTGTTTTGTATACTTCTGTAATCTTGTGTTGTACATTTGTGGAGCACGAGGAGTTTGTCATGTTCAATAATTAATAAATAAACTTCCGCACCACACAAGCGGGTGGACTTTTGTTCCACGATGTCAGATATAGATAGTATGCACGGCGGGTTTTCAGTGGTATCGTGTTGCGAACCTGAAACCCTCCGACTCAAAGCCAAGACCTTACCAATAAGCAATCCCGGCCTCCGACAGATCCAAGAAACAGGATGTCGCGATAAATTTTTCACTATCATGAAGTATGTCTTATTTGCTCGCATGTAAAACATTTGTTTGTTTTATTTCAATGAATAAGTAAAAGAAACTAAGAAAAATGATTTCTCACAGGCCTTTGTTCAATGAATATGAATATACCAAAACTCCTATAAAGTTCAAAAACAGAATTATTAGAAAATTGCCTAAGAATTTTTAAGATTTTAAATAAAAATGAAATTATTAGTTTTCTAAAACGCCCCATGATTGACTTTAAAACTGATTGTTTTCATCACAGAAGCATACCTGAATTAAATTTAATTCTTCAATAACTTAATAAAGTAAGCTCAGAAAAAAAATCAGGAGTTAAAACAAAATTCAAACAGCAAAGATAATATCTTATAAAAAATTCTTTTTAAATTTAGAGAATCTAATCACCGCAAGGTTTATTTAAATCAAAGGATCAAAGATTTTTGTACCGAGTTACAATAAAAGTGTACACTCTTGTTAGTAAAATAAGAAAGAAAAATCTTTGATCCTTGATTTGCAGACAAGTAAAGAAATCGTTGTCTGGAGCACAAACAGAGAAGAGAGTACCGTTAATTAACGATACTATCACTATTCATGGAAACAAAAGCAGGAGAAGAAAAGAAGGCACTTAATCAAGTGTCAATTTGATAAATGAAATAGTAAATAAATAAAAAATATGTAGATGAATAACAAAATAGAAATGATAAGAGATATCTGAATAGCAATTCATAAGAAATACCTTTTCTTCTATAAATTATTATTGTACAAAACTAATTAATAATGAAAAGCAGCAGTTTACGGAAGCCTTGAAATATTTTCTTACGTAACAGTTACGTAACTACAAAAGAATTAAGGCGGATAAATTTCATAACCCACTCCAACTCTTATAAAAAATTAATTGCTTAAAATTAATAAGAAGCACTTTTGAGGTATTAATAGCTTCAATAATTGTATTTAAATAAAATAAATTTTAATATCTTGCTTTCAAAGAATCGTAGTTAATGGAGACTAACTAAAATTGTCAATTAAATTGACTAATACAATTTGATTTCGCAAAATGCGAAGTGATAACAAGTTCAGCATTAAAGATCCGGCAAAAACATCTTTTATAAAAATAGTTCCACAATTCGGGAATTTTCGCGTGTATCTTTTCAATAGGGAGCTTTTTTCGTACAACATTTTGCATCACACTGTCGTCATGCCTCTCTCCCTAAGGCATAGTTTTTAATTAAGACATATACCACTGTTGCTTAAGTAGTAAGAAGTTATTTTTGCACTAGTGAGAAATTCGATATTTTCCATCGTCTTACTAGTACAAATCGATTCGATGCACAACTTGCGCTGTTGCAAATTACCGAGTTAGGTAAATTACAAAGCGGACCGACAACTTGCTTCATTTTCTCCTATAGAAGGCTAGTTATAATTTATTAAATAATACAGCAGGGGTGAAAATAATGTCCATCACCACTTAGTTTTATATGTTTTCATGCATGTATAAATAATTTAGTAGCTGCATATGTAAATGCTTAGAAATTACTTAAAAATGCTTTATCGTATTTATGACATGAGATATGAAAAAAAAACTGTGCAAAGAAACGATATGCTTAACATAGTAAAAAATGCATATAGAAGAGGAGTAGCTAGTAAGATAAAAAGTCTGCTAAAATTTGATTTAATTAACTTTTTACAAACTGGAAACATTGCATTAATATTTATTATGTACTAATGTACAAAGTTCCACGTTTTATACAGTATTTATTTCTAGGAAAACCATAGCATCTGCATGTTTTCTTTAAAAGGAAAGTGAGTTCCACTATGCATATATATAAATATATATGTATTTTCATAAAAATATATGTGTTTCTACTTGGTGAAACTGTGAAAACTGTGAAAAGATAAGAGAAATTGCATACGTGATAAATTTTTAAATCTCTTTTAGAAATTCTTTGTTGTTCATTTGAAAATTCGAGATATACCTTTAGAGCCGATTATTAAATTTGCCGGAATTGCACAATTCAATTACAAGTTCCTTACTGTTAATAAATGGCAACTTATAAAATTAACTTTTAAAAGGATTATATAAAAGAAAGCTAAATAAATATTAATAAAATCATTTTAATCGGATTCAGTTTCAAAAATTTCAATAGTAGGATAAACGCTGTTGCCAAATAACAAAATTAACTGTACGGTTAATTTTAGTACAAATGGCTGCCTAGAACTTCTAGACAACACTGATCATACAATTAATGAGTAATAATTCTTGTTTGTAAAGTGTTTGCAAAAAATTTCCGCTCCCTTAATTCCTCTCTTGCTACCTTGCGAAAAGCTCAGTATGCAATATTTTTTCACACACCGATGACATTCTTATTCTATGTGCCGCTTCGTACTGCTCCACTGGAGAGATTTTCTTTTCACTTGTTGTTGACTACATCACTGCTTTTAAAGCAAGTTATACAGATATAGTCAGAAAATAAACTTACCGCATTCAAAATGTTGCCTTAAATTAAAGTTCAACTTTTTCTTGATGTAGTTTCGAATTATTACAAGAAACGTCATCTAATTACAAGAAGCGTCATAAATGGTGTTAGAATTTGGACAAAATCGATACCATAACCAATTATCTCTTTCTTATAACTTAAAGAATATTAAAAAATGAAATCTTTTGTACAAATTTATATTGAAATTTGGCTTTCCCTTTAGAGCATTTTCAAAAGTACACGAATGATTTCTAGCTATTTTTAAATGAGTCCTGCATAACAGAAGCATTTTGGATAAAAGAATAAATAATTAAGGAGAAATGATTAAATTTTTATATACTTTATACGCATAGTCTGTCCAAAAGGAAACCGAACTTTTAGCACAAATCAATAATTCCTAAGAGTACATTTCAATACCACTTGTTTCATTCAAAATATCTTCCACCACTTCGAAAGTGTCTTCCGTTGCTGGAATGGCTCCTGGGAATCCTTTTTCCGCACCGCTAACAAAATTTGCGAATTTTCTCCTCTCTTTTCTATTATTTCGGCTTTTCAAGATGGATTTCAAGTTTGAGAACAAAAGAAAGTCCACAGGTTGAAATTAGGAGAATTATGAGCTGTTACGACATGCCTTTGATTCACATTTGAAATATCCAGCACCGACTAGTTGTGACACGTTTCACGTTTTGATCATCAGTCAAGAGACAAGGCAAACATTTTGCTGAAGTGCGAAGAGTATTCAGATTATCAGTCAAAATTGTGTGCAATGAACTTTTGCTGATTCCTAGATCTTCAGAAGTCCAGTCCTATGAGCATTTAAAGGTGATTTGCACGAATCAAAGTACGCAGAGCCGCCTCGCGTGAAGACATACCATCGATCTCGAGGGGCGCCCAATTTTCGGATATTCTTTGGCAAATGCTCTGCCCCATTTGAAAAGTCAGCACTATTGATAGCACTGGAACTAGTTGAAACAATCCTCTGTGTATGCTTATTGCACCGTTTCAATAAAGAAGTTTGCAAATTTTATATAACATTTCACACAAGCTCGTTGCTTTTCCATTTTCAAAATGCAAGAAATTGCCAAACACACAAAATACTAGTTCACTCTGCCACTCATAAAAGAGTGACAAAATGACGAGGCGTTCTCGAAAAGAGTGCAGGTGGCGTCTCAAGGTTAATGCTGCCCAACGTTATTACAACGGAATTGCTAGGTTGACGCGTTAAAGCTCTTCTTTAAAAGTTCGGTTTCTTCTAGGAAAGACCTCGTAGATGAATATTTTATTATTTTCTTTTTGTTAAAAGATATTATTTTCTTCTGGGATTTTTACATTATTTTCCTTTTGGAATTTTAAGTCATACAGATATAGTGAGAATACGATTTATTTTGTTTCAACTGTTTCAGAATTAATACTTCTTTTTTCTAAGTTTCAGCCTCATTTTGTTAACCTGCAATACAATATTAAACAAATACCACAAAAATAAATACGGTAATACTACTTTATATCAGGACACTAAAACAAATATGTCAATAAATAAACACCAGGCAAATATTTAAAAGCTTTTTGTGACGAATTTTACCGTTAGTAAAACTCTCTCACGTTAAAAATGTGCGAAAATGAATTTTAGTCTTACTATCCTCTGTACTTACTCGTAATACTATCCCATAATCCATTTTCAATGGTTGTTAAGGTAATGCTTTAGAGCCATTTTTGGTTGATTAGCTGACAGTTTTCAGCGACAGATGTTAAAAAATACTTCATAGTTATAACAAATACGGTCATTTAACGAAATAGTTATTGGTCGTTATTTAAATCTTCAGACTGTTTTTGTAATAAGTGCTTTTATGTGTTTTAAAAGAAAGTATGAATAAAAGAAAATGCTAGAAAAAGGAAGCATTTATGCAGAAACAGTAAAGACATTAGTTTAGATTACCTCATTCTTTATATTATATGACTCTTCGTTTTGTGATTTAAAAGTAATGAATGGAGTAACAAAAAAAAATCGTACAATGGTTTTCTGCCGAAATTTATTTTCGTCTTTTTAACATTAATATATAATTCTAACTCTATTAATCACTGCTACTTTTTTTTAATTTGAAGATTTCTTCTTAAATTAGTTTTGATTTTTAAAATGCTGACCATATGAAGGACATTGCATAAATAATATTGAAACAACGGACTAAATATCAATTGAAGGAAAATATTCAAAAACATACTAATATAGAACGTTGATATTTATAATTTTGATAATTATAAACCTATGATGTAATTGCCAATAGATTGATTTTTAAAGTGAAATTTACGAATAATATTTCGGTAACTATCATATAGAATAAATCGATGGGTATGTTTGCTAGGTGATTTCTATGGCCTCATTTTGAAGCGTTTTTTAAATATGCTCAACCAAATTAACGTGATATAAAAACGTTTTATAAATATACCCCAAAAATGAACGTTCTATATCTTCTAGTTAATAATTTGTTCAGAAACTCCTTCTTGAATTTGTATAACTCTTTGAGGACGGCCGCAAGGAAAACGTGCGGTTTCATCTGTTCGATGTTTCCCAACGAGCGTGGCTGTTTAGGGCAGGCGAACTTTTTCTAGTTAAGCCTAACTGCACTAAGGCTGGTGTCACGCCGATGTGACAGTCGGTAGCTAAACGCCACAAGAGCCGGCCCGTATTTAGGCTCGGACCCACGATCAGATAATCCCCGAGCTACTCGCGTCGTAAGGGATTTGAGGTTAGTCTGAATTGGAGCAGATCCGCCATTCCCACGACGCGTAATTTGGCAAACTTTCTTCGCGCCGTCTGGCCAGTGAACCGCTTTTCATCAAACCTCTCAACACTCTACAGGTCAGCAGCAGTTTGCGAGAGTTTCCCTTCGCGGTATCATTTCAATTTTAAATAATATTTAATAGTAAGCATTTCATCGAATTTTATGAGCTCACTGAGCTCCAAAAAGAAAACAAAATTTCATAAAAATTCGAAATATTTTTGGGTACTGAAGTTTAGTGTTGTTACATTTATAGCTTTATTAATTACAATGCAGGTCTTTTCGTTTGATTTGAAAATAATGTTTTCGAAATGTGAAAAAAAAATTTGCTTCTTTAAATTCATATTCAACAGAAAGAGTAAATGTGTTAGTCAGTGTTCTGTTCTCATTTGTTATATTTGCAAAGATTGTGACTACCAATTTATTTCCTTATATTTATTTCAATAAAAATAGGATATGGCGTACAAGAAATGAAATTTTTGTTATAACAATACATCTGAAGCGTTGCTATTAAAGCATGCCCAATTTAATATCCAACACAATTTTCATGTAAAAATAACAAGAAATTAATAGTCTATTTAAATCTTATAATTCCAACAACTGACCGTTTTTTGATGACAATATATTTTTAAATATTTATTATCTTAAAAAATATGTTCTTAAAATGAATTTCTGTATTTCTTGATTTCTTGCGTTTTCCTTTTTTAAACTAAAATAAAAATGTTAATTATCTGTCTTGAAAAGAGAGTCAAGAATTATTGTTAAGTTCAATTCCCTGAATTTCTGCAATGACTTATTTAATATTATTACGCCTGTATATATATGAACCATGAAGAACTAAAGAACATTTGAACTTGACATTTAGTTTATAAGAATTCATAATCGCTTTATTTCGATGCAATGAGTATAAATTTTTTATAAATTTAAACTTTGTCGCTTTACAAGGTATTTAATAAACATGCAGCATTTCATCAAACTTAAAAAATAATTTACCGTTTAGAATTAATATATAATTTTAATTCTAATCAATTCTTAAAGCATGATGTTGATATTTTATGTGCTTGTATTTGACCATTTGCTCGTTTTTATTAAAATCAGGTTAATGTTCTATTATAATTTATCTACGAGATTTTTTAAGTTTGGCGATTTTCTTAGTGTATGAGAAAGGTATTTTAAACTTATAATGGATTATTTGAAAAAAAGCTATCTGGTTCTTTAACGTATAGTAAAGTAATCTGAAAAAGTCTCAAAATGAGTTTGATTTCTTATTAATCTTCAATTTAAAAATATGCTGATAAAAATTGCTTGGAGCATTTTTTTTCTTTGTTGCATGAATTCATGCCTCAAGAATTTTTTAAAAGTTATAAAATGGCGAGACAAAGCGGTTTATAACACTTTGCTTCTTCAATGAAAAGAGGCATAGATAATATGCTGATTTGAAAATTTAATATTAAATATCAAATTTGTTTTTGCATTCCCACTTCATATTACTTCAGTATTTAGCATGAACATAATT
>BGPR01000005.1:165914-190909 GCA_013235015.1 Araneus ventricosus
AGATTTGACGAATCTCCACGTTTTAGACCTCCTGAGTCCGGAAAACACAATTTGGAATTATGTGTGTGTCTGTCTGTGTGTGTGTGTGTCTGTCTTCAGTGTGTGTGTGTCTGTCTGTGTGTGTCTGTGTGTCTGTGTCTGTCTGTGTGTGTCTGTCTGTGTGTGTGTGTTGTCTGTGTGTCTGTGTCTGTGTGTGTGTCTGTCTGTGTGTGTGTGTGTGAACACGATAACTCCAAAACTATTAGAGCTACGGGGATGAAATCTGCTATGTGAACTTGACACATAATTTGTAGGTTCCTATCAAAATTTTCACAAAATCCGTCTGGCGGAAATTTGTCTGTCTGCGATCATGTGAACATTATATCTCAAAAACTTAAATAGCTAGATGGATAAAATTTGGTACGTAGTTTTATGATCGGGAATGTAGGTCCGTATAAAATTTTGTGCCAAATCTATAGAAGGGTTGACTATCTGTCGGGCTATATAATCGCATGCTTGTGAACTCGATAACTCCTTAACACAATGACTTAGATAAATGAAATTTAATATGTGATCTTCTAACCTTAATTGTAGACTTGTGTCCAATTTTTGTTTCAATCGTTTAAAGAAAAGGCTTAGAAATTGCAAATTTGGTTTTCTTTATCTTCCGCAGCCCTACTGCATAATCGCACCGGCTTCTTGATTTTAATTCCATCTTGCTGCGTAAGACTCGTGGTATGCCTTTCGCTTATTTTTTCTCTACCTGCGTTAGGGACACTTGGTGCTTTTTACTGCCTTTTAGCTTATTTTTCCTCTACATGTGTTAGAGAGTATACGAGAAAGTTTAGGGGACACCACTCCCGGTGGTTTTAATTTAAGAAGGATAAAGTATGCATTGTAAGTATTTTAATGTTGAGTACAAACACGCCAATGTATGCAAAAAAACATAAAAAACACATCAAAGAAATTTCAATGTTCTGTTGGTTTAGAAAGGTTTTGAAAGGAATGCAATAATGAATTTTGTTTTAAGAAATTCCACCACATGACAATTTTCAAGAACATTTAAGTACTGATATTGATGATCCAGATGAACCTGCCTAGCAGTAAAATGTCTAGTACATCTTCAAAACACACAAACCAAATCAAATTAAAACCAAAATCAACATTTTAATTTAATTTAAAATAGCTCTCTTTTAAAAGTAACAAATACATTATTATTGATTTACTCATTGTAATTGGTAGATTTAACCCTTAGACTATAACGGATACTGTCCAATGTATAGTGTAAAATTGGTAGTCTAAGTGTTAAATGACGTATTTTATGAAAGATGGCATGATGTAGTATTGCATTTATTTTTTCTACAATACGTAACCGAACGAAGCACAGACGACTTCGAATTTTTTGTCGATTACAATACTTTTTTTTATATACTTCGTGTATGAGAATATAAAAAACTCCAAGCAGGTTCCCTTTTCTCCCCATCTTATTTTAATTTTCAGCCTACCGTAATACTAATACATGTGAAGTGAGTAATTAACCCTTCATTACAACAAAACAAGAATGCCTGACTTATATCATGACATTGTGAGAAAACTATGAATCAGAGCTTCACTGCAGCTATCTGTATAACATAAAGTGCTCAAAATTGTTATCTCGTTGTATGTATCATTGCTTTCAACCAGAAAAAGTAAATTATCCTCTGATCCCGTTGAAGTTCTGGAATATTTTATTCTGAATCCTGAAGGCAATTTTTTAAAAAAAATGATCAAAACTTCAATGAAAAAATATTATAAACTATGTATTATATTTACAAATTTTATATTTTTCATTTTAAATCATCATTTGCAATTTTTCTTTTTTGCAAAATATCCAGTTTTTTGAAATTTACAAACTTTATGTTTCATTTTAAATCACCATTTTAAAATACTTTTTTTTAAATACCCAGTCTTTGGGTATTTATAAATTTCATGTTTTATTTTAAACCACCATCTGCAAATGCTGTTTTTTTCCCTCAAAATACCTAGTTTTTGGATTTTTGGATATTTATAAATTTTTCATTTTAAATCACCATTTGCAATTACTTTTTTTTTTCAAAACAACCAGTTTTTGTGTATTTATAAATTTTATGTTTCATTTTAAATCACCAATTACAAATACTTTTTTTCAAAATACCCATTTTTTGGGTATTTATAAATTTTATGTTTCATTTTAAATCACTATTTGCAAATTCTCTCTTTTTTTTCTTGAACTATATTTGTAGTATGCGATAAAGCTTATGAAATGTTGTAAATCTTTAACGTTTTTAAATTCTATCTGTTTTGTAGTCAAGTAAATAAATATTATTTTTTTTAGTGTTGTTTACATCAAAATTGATAAATTTATCAGTCATTGAGGAGTATCCACCTTGAGAAAATTCTAAGTAAAGTTTGAAATTTTTTTATTATTTGCAATTTGATTCAAGATGATTTTAATTCAAAACTGTTATGACTTTATAAAAATCACCGTATTTCTTTACTAAGCATTAATTTTAATGTTGCTTCCATCTAATACTTGATGTGTTAAATTCTTTTCCATGAAATTCAACTCTGGCAAATAATTTAATTTCCATTTTTTTTTTTTATCAGAAGCCTTTTTTATTGGGTTTGAACTGCCACTAACTTATTGGCCTTAAAATAAATGAATGAGTTTATCGAAACAAAATTGAAACAAAGTCATTGGTATTTTCTGCAGTTTTTCTGCCAGACACTATTGAGAAATTATTATATCATTTTACAAATGAACCCCACTAAAAAAAATAAAAGTTTATATGATAAATTTGGAGTGTTTATTTTGTCAGTAATAAGAGATACATTTTATTTTGTAAATTAAGAAATTATTTAAAAAAAATCAATATATTAACATTCATATTGAGCATTTCAAATAAAGAAAGAACTTTAAATATTGAGATGAAAAACTCTTCGTATATTTTGATTGTGATAAGTATACATACCATTTACAACTTCAAAAAATGCCAAAATTTTAAAAATGTTTATAAATTTTATATTGGAATCAGTGCCATCCATTTATAGCTTATTTAGTATCAGTGAGTTTGTCTATATAATTTTCGTTCATAAAGAACGTTTTATATATGAGAAAATTTTAGGTTTCATGATTTATACTTTATCAGGATGTATCTATGAATGCAATTATTTTGCCATTACATTTCCTTGTTGTTTTTCTTCTGATATAATTGATGAAAATAAAAAAATAACAATTAAGTATTGATATTAACTAGATATTCTGTATACTGAATAAATTTCCTTCATAAACACATGCTAAATTAAGACATATCTAAGGCTAAAGAAAAGATAACTAATATTAATTAAGAGTGAAAACCAAAGGAAAGCCTTTCCTAATTTTTCAAGATTGTGTTTTTTTATTCGCGGATTAAGTAATTAACGACGGATATTAGTATTTTTTAATTCACAACAAAAACTTGTTGAAAACCTTAGCAATCGAAAAGAAAAATAGTTGTATTATTAACTGCCATTTATGACAGAAATTAATAATTGCCAATGACATGAATAATTAGAACCTAATGGATAATAAATAAAGCTGCTCATTTTTTTCAGTAAGCATTTCAAAGCTGTCAAATCAGCTTCGAAGGCTGAAGTTCTATGTGTCAAGTCCGTTTTCATACTGAAAAAGAACATTACTTTTTTTTGACGTTTTAAAAAACCTTTTAAAAGTTTCTTAAAACCAAGCTTCTATCGTATTAATCAGTTGTTAGTCAAAATGCATGATTTCGTTTCTCTGTGTCATAGATTTGTTTAAAAAAATTATTTCCCAATACACGCCTTTCAAATCCATTAATATTTGTGATCTATATTTAGTCTGCAATGCAGTTTAACCTAAAACTCTTAATGATACAAAAGTAGACTATGAGTATAGTAATTCTAACTATTCATTAAATTAATAAACAAAGAATTTTATGCAAATATCTATTTAAATTTAAATTCGTTAAATCAAAAAGAAAATAATGCATCCGGGATCACTATTTTTATTACTACGTTAGCAGTCGCAAGTCTGTCTCATTAAATTTTCATAAAACATTGAGCCATGGAGCTTTATAATTAAAACGAGAGAAAAAATCCTGTTTTAATAAAAGTCTAGCACTTGAAACTAAGGAATATTCTAATTAAAATCTAAATGAAACGAATTTTGTTCATTTCATTATTGATTATAAAGGTGCTCTTTTTTATACGTTTATTCCTTTTAATATTCATTAATCAAATTTTAATTATAAGGCTTTGAATCAGTTATATTAAACTGATGTGATCTTTTTAGCTTCACTTTCGATTTTAAAGTCATAAAAATACTCTTTCTTTGATTCTAATATTTGGATAGCAGTCATGAATTTCATTCTTGTCATTTGACAGAATATGGTCTGAAATAATTTAAAAGTGATCCTGAAGTCTAGATTTTTCTTTTGTTGAACGTCTGAGGATTTAATAGTCATGATGGAATATGATTTATGCTGCCCCTTAGATTCAATTCGCATGATTTCGAAAATTCATATAATTTTTACTAGTTCAAATAATATAATTGCTAATTTGCTTTATAAAGATGACTTATTTTTAATTTTATTATTATTACTTTTACTTATTATTTTTTAATTTATAAACATTTTTGAAAGGTTGAAAAATGTTTGTAAAATTTAAACTGTTTTGTACAAGAAAATCTAGCCCTAAAAATCATGAACTTCTTAAGCTGTGATTTACAATAAAATCTACAGGGAGAAAACTCGAACGAATAAAAGTAAAATTCGAAAAAGAGAAGTTTGTGAATACTTTTACAGAAGACTCCATTCATTCTTCTAAAAATAAAAGAATGAAATGAAATTTATAAATAACCATAAAGAAACATAATAATTTTAAAGAGTATGGAATCTTAGCCTCTAATGATGATGTTTATAATCATAAAATATAAAGAATGGACACGCGTTATGCAATAAATGTGACATCAGTTCGGCCTTTTCTAAATACCTACGAAAGGGAAAATTTAACTATATAGATTTTCTTAATCTATATAGTTAACTATATAGATGGATCTATTTAACTATAATGGAAGATCTATTTAACTATATAGATGGTGTTGAGATGTATCTGATTTATCTCATTGGTATGTATACATTCATTAATCAGTTGCTTGAAATAATTATTAGACAGTGAAGCTTTTTTCTTTTTCTATCACAACACTGTGAAAGTCACCAAGACCAGACTGTTATTCAAACGCAGAAACCAGACTGTTATTCAACATCATATTGTAACGCAACTCTTCTTTCAATGATGCAGATTTCATTTTTGACGTAATCGCGCGTTTTAAAAGTTCCTGTCAATATAGTAGCGCAATGAAAGGGTTCCTTCTGTAAAATTGTAATATTTGTTGTACCTTTGTTAAAAGTTGGTATTCTTAACATGACTTCCACTTGATCTCCTTTATCTATGAAATCAAGGTTCCACAATTTCGTCAAATATAAATTAGTATCATTAGTAGGATTCTTCAGAAATTTTGAAAAAATTGACTGCTTACCTTGTACCACTCATTATTTTCTTTTGACGACTACCAGAGAACCTAAAAGAACTTAGCTATCTGTTGTCCATTGAATCCACGATCCGATGGAATTTATTGGTCTAACTACTTACCTTGATTTCGAAATTCATTTTGCAAAAAAAAAAACATGATTTGATACTGGTAACTGATATTTTAACCATGAAAGTGAAAATATCGCTGAAATCTCATTTTGCTAAAAATGAATTGCTCGTCGCAATTTACGTCTGTGAACTTCTAAATCTTATTTTAATTCAAGTAAAGAATAGAGAAGACTTCACTTTGCGTGTTCTGTATGATAAATTAGAAACTAAGCTGCGTGTGTTAGAAACATTAAGGATAACGTCAGAAAAATATGAAGCCATACTATATCCTTTGGTGGAATCTGTTTTACCTGAAGATGTCATAAAGGTATGGGAAGATTTCTGAGCAGTTAGTAGCTCGTAAATCAAGACTGGCACCTACTAAAGAAACTACAATTCCACGATTAGAGTATTTGGGAGCCCTCATGTTTGTCCAATTGTACTTCCAAGTTGTAGATGAATTTGAATTGAAATACAATACAGTATACTTCTGGACAGATTCGTCTATTGTTTTAATCTGGAGTATACACGAGAGCTCTTGGAATACATTCTAAGAAACAGATACACATAAATATTAATAGACAGCAACTCTGATGATTGGCATTTCGTACCATGTCAAATAAAACCTGCAGATATCCCTCCAAGAGGCTGTGATGTTAAGATTTTATTGAAGGCAAGATGATTGGAGAGTCTAGTTTGGTTATGAAAACAACTACAATTCTGGAAATTAAGGGAGAAGCAAGTTATTGATGACAAATCAGACCGAGAATAGGGTAAAAAACAGTCATTTGTGTAGAGCATGAAACAATTAACTTTACTCGTAGATAAAGGAAGGGTCTAGTGTGGTTGTGAAAATATAATTTTGGGAATTAAACAAGTTGCTGATGGCAAATCAGTCTGAGAATAGGGGAAAACAATCAGTTGCATAGAGCATGAAACAGTTAACTTTACTGGCAGTTTACTTTATTTTTTAAAAACAGGAGTTAAATGATTTGACATGAATTATTTGAATGCGTGATTTGACATGATCAAAATACATGATGTTTACGTGAGTTCTATGTTTCATTAAATTTGTAGCAGAAAGGAAAGTTTTAAGAAAAACGAACTTGACTATGAGTAAGTTCATGCTGTTAGTAACTGTTTGTTAAAACTAATACAGAAGGAAAGTTTTGCAGGCAAGAAATGAAAGTCATAAAAAATTTGCAAACATTTTGTTGTACCTTTAAACACCATCTAAACAAATAGTTTTCTCTTTCAAGGGATACAGTGAATTTAATCAACGAATTATTAGTTTCTATGAGAAATTATTTATCCCACCAACGAAATCACGAATTATTTATCCCAACGAATTATTTATCCCAACAACAGGTTAAATTTGATTTTATTTACTATTTAAGACATTGAAATAAAGTTTTTCTTAAAACAATAATTTTATACTTAATAGAAAAATATAACAAAACAGCAGAGCTCAACCAAAGATTTTCTCAGAAACTGTTTTTCAGCCTAGAGTCAAGGCGATGGGAAGCATCTGACTTGTTAGCAGCTAAGTTATATATTTTTTATATAAGAAAAAAAGAAATGATTTTTAGGGCAAACTGAAAAAATAATTAATGGTAAGCTGTAGTAATTGGACTGTTTTTAATCACGGTAGCATCTTGACTATTCATTTTTTTTCGCACGTTTTGCGAAAAAGACCACCGTTTTACAATGGAAAAATTCTTGATTATAGTAATTAGTTTTATTTGCACAAAAAGTAAGATGCAAGAGCTGTTTTTTACAATGCGTAAATGGCTGTTATCTTTTCCTTTATTTATAAGAATATAATTACCTGAATGAATTGGCTCATATCTCTTTTTCTCTCATATTTTATTTGTAGTAATTAAATTATTAAAATTCATTAAAGGCTCGAGAAGGATTATTTTAAATTTTAAAAATTTTATTTGGTTAGCAATTTTAATATTCATTTTCTTTCATATATTTTGTGAAAAAGACTTCCAATGGAAAAAGTTCTTGCTTATAATAATTAGTTTTATTTGCGCAAAGAGTAATATTCGAGATCTGTTTTTATAATACACAAATGTTATCTTTTGATACTTTCTTCCTTTGCTTAAGAGAATATAATTCTCTGAATGACGGGAATCATCTCGATTTTTCTCTTATATGTTACTTGTGGTAAACAAATTATTCAAGTCTGGGATATTGTTAATTGCATCGTAGAATTTTAAAAATATTTAGTGTTTTGTATGTCTTAATTTTAAGTTCAAATTTTTGGTAGAAATTGAAGAGTTTTGTTTGAGGAAATTTCCTTTACTTAGATGGTTACAGACTGCATATCTAGAAATTTTGCTTTGACATATTAAGTTCTACTTTGCTTAGGGGTTTAATTTTACTGGGATGGTTACATCACACGCATCTTGGTTAAGTGTGTGATCTGTTACTTGGTTACAAAACCGCTTTACTTTTTAGATTCTGACAGTTTTTTAAAGACATTTTGTTAGTTATAAAAAATTCTTATTTATTAAAAAAATAAATATTAATTTTATTACAATATTAAGCTTGTTTTTAAGAATAATGATAATGCTCAGTCAAAGACAGTTATTAACTTATACAATTCAATAGTCTTAAGATTAGATTGCATTTTTATTAAATAATACATTAACAAAGTTTTTAATTATTTATATCATACATTAAAGTTATCTCTAAATAACATTAAAAATGCAAAGTTTGATCCTATTAAATTATTTTAGATAGGTCTTCACGTTAGCTATAGATCTATCACTCCGTATGTAGCTCCAATTAAACAGTTTTCCAATGCAACAATGCCTTACACTCCAACTGTTCTCTTAATTAATTGGTTTCTTCCATTCAAGCAGTTTCAGAATTGAAAAAATACCCCAACTTGAAAAGGTTTTCTAAATGAAACTCTTTCTCCCCTTTAACAAATTGAAAGAACAACCGATAATCATTCCATTCCCCTTTCTCAAGTTGAATCGTAATTCTACGGCAATGGTTTTCCCCCGCAATGAATCACCAAGAATAATTCTGTTAATAATAGAGAAGGCGTAACAAAAGAAATGATGTATTTGTGACCGCGAACATTCCAGGTGGCATAAATTATATTTGGACTATAGTTTTTTCTACTGAAAAATTCCCGCATTTTAAGAAAATGGGAAAACTGAAAATAGGTTAACCATATAAGTGGTCAATAAATATGAAGATAACTTTTAGTGGGTGTTGTGGCATTCCTTCTTTATAAAACATTCATTTCAAATTATTCTTCAAGAAGCATTCTTCGTATAAGATTCTTTTTCAAATTCAATTTTAATATCGTTAAATATATGAATATCTCCCTTCTTTTACTGTGCATTTATATGGTATATTATAAATATGCAGAAATTATGATGCTAGATTTCATCTGTTTCCTTTTGCAGATCGCCTTTTGAAAATATTCATAAAATTTGATCGTTTTTTGTTACTGAAATATTACGGAATTTAAAGAAAAAAAATGAAAATTTGTTAGCTATATAAGCTATCGTTGATGAATACAAAGATAATTCTTAGTGAGTGTTGTATGCTTCTCCTTTATAAGCACAACAGTTTCAAACTATTCTTCTAGAAATATTCTTCATAAACACTAAGATTCTTTTCATAATGAAATATTAATATTGCTAAATTTATAAACATATCTGTTATCATTTTATTACGTATGTGTGTCTATAGAATTAACTGTTTTATATTTGCAGTGTTATGTTCTTTTATACCCGTTAGACTAACTTTTATTCTGATGCTTTTTTCAAATCAACAGTCAATTCTGATCCTCAGGTGACAGACAAACCTATTAGAGTAAATTAAATAATCAAGTAAGCTGAGTTCACAAGCTTATATTAATCCCAAAATAGTATTAAGATATTTAAGGATGTATTACACACGCACTATTTCTTTTTCTTATCTAGGGGACAGAATTATAATACGCATTATAATCGGGTTCTTGGAATGTTTAAAATGTTTAGAAGCTTGGACACTGGAAAGTGCTTTAGAAAGTTTTCTGTAAATGTTTGTTTACCTCAGAATGAAAATAAGGCAGAGAAACAAAGCGTTTAAATTAATGAGCATCGACGTAAATAAAGAAAGGTTGTTTATTAAAAATAGCTAGTTATATATATACAAAAATCTATTCTCTACTTTAATGGGAAATAACCCAAAGTATGAAACTTACGGGTATTATTTTAAAATTAAGAACCGTTAGAAATATATAATGTTACTGCAAAATGTTTTAAACTAGTGCAAACTGTTGATGCTGACAGCCTTGTGAAAAGTCTTAGGAATCCAATGCTTAGTTTTTAGTTTGGGGCAAGATTGGTGAAACTATGAATCTCACAGGCTATCCTTTTTTTACATTTTTTTATTTTGTTAACGACAGAGAGTATATTTATTTTTACAGTTTCTTATTCCGTTTTCAATGTCAGTTGCTACATTATTACTTGTTACTTGATTCTTGTAGACTTGAATTTTTCAATCTTTGGATAATTTCACAGAAATATATATCTTCTTTTCACATTATAAGCATTTCAATCCTTGTTTTTTGTATTTTTTATCAGAAAAAAGTGTCGTTGTCTCCTAGCTGAAATTCATGCAATCGCAATTTTTCTGATAATATCGATAGAGTATGACTTTTCTTTTGAGAGGGAGTATTCTAGAAAGACTTGACAGGATTTCCTCTCTCTAAATTTAAGATTCACATTATTATTCTTAAGATGTAAAGGAATATGTAAAATGAAAATGAATAAGGCCTCTAACACTTTGTTAAGTAGATTCCTTATAAGAAGACTACCTATTGCAATGGTTCTCATGACTTAAGTTCAGGGATTTGGGAAGGAAGAAAATCTAGACCAGTTTCATATATGAGCTAGTCAGCTTAAAGGGGGTGGAAATGGTAGAGATTGGAAATTTTCATCTTCTCATAACTATCTTAGTACTGAAGATAGAAATATGATTTAAATTAGGCAGATTATTGCGTCATCATAACGAACAAGTTTTGAATTAAAAGTTTTTTGTGATAGTAATCATCTCCATTTAGAAGTTAATAACCCTATAGACTGTTGTTCAGCCTATGCATGCGACACCTCGTTGGAAGGCTCTTGTCAATTAGATTGTATTTCACATTATTTGACACAATATATTCAATCTTTATGAAGTTTAGGGTTGAGGTTGAACTTTTCTTTTCCTATTACTCCCCTGTAGCTCATTTCAATTAGACTTAAAAATGGCAAACAGGAGGAAAAATTTATAAAGTTTTGAAACTTTGATCAAATACTCCTTTGACCTCAAGAATATGAAAACCGCAAAGTTTCCTCCCTTGAGGGGGAGCGTCGTCTGCTAGGGGTCGAACGGAAGTGGAGAGGAGTGTTTGGTCAGTTTTTCCTATATTACTCCAAAACTACACATTCAATGTTAAAAAATGTTTGGATTAAAGCTGTAGAGCATAAAATTCTGCGTCGAATGAATATTAACGCTATATATTTTGTTTCAGTAGTATGATAACAGATTCTTGTCAAAGTTGCAATGATTTTCCAATTTTCAAAAGAAATTTGTCATTCTTCCAAAAGACGCATGCAATCAAAGAAGTTGTCTAAATAAAGTTTTTATGCAAAATTATTCAATTTTGTAAGCATATGCATATGTCGGTGTACCAATAGCAGATCGCTAGTTAGGAGAGAGCGTACCAGCTAAGGTAACATCTTCTTTAACTGACCACGGTTCAAAATTATGAAGACCACTTGAAAATAGCTTTCACAAAACCTCTAAATGGGACATTTGTCTATCGAAGCTAAACTACACTAAACTAAACCACTACTGGACAAACTTACCAAATTCTCTACTTTTTTCTAAAATTGAAGAAGAAAAAAAGAAAAGGGCAAATGTGAAATTGCAGCACATTAAACTTTGCATTTAGAAGGTAATATAAATTTATATTAAAATGTACAAAGTAAGCAAAATGTGAACAAGATGAAACAATTGGAAAAGATAAGACAACATGTTTGTAATTATTAATATAATCACAAACCTTTCAGAGGTAATGTCAATAAATTTCCCCTTTTCTCAGCGTCATCTGGGTTTTTATTTTTCTCATTCAGTTGAAACATTTATTTATCAGTTTCGGGAGGAGCGTTAGAGTATGAATGCCCTTTGTAGTTCGCACAATTTATCGAGCACTTGATCCCCGATTTTCTGCAACTGCAAGTGGATCTACATCCTTTGGCACATTTGCAGAATATGGCCATTAAAAGCGACTGTGTAGCTGGATATTTGATGGTGGTAATTAGAGTCAGACCATGTTTGACAGTTTGCCAACCCCAGTTCAGCGGATTCATCACTTGACCCAACCACATTTGAATCTGTAGGTATGTTCTTAAGCAATGCTCGCGTACGGCAACCAGCTTTAGACGTAGTGAAGCCAAATTGAAATTATCTTTCACAAGCGATTTTGTAAACAGTTAAAATTTCAAACCATTCAAAGTATTATCATCTTTATCTCAATACAGTGCTACGAAGAGTTTTTGCCCTGCTTCTACTATACGGTTCACTTGGGCTTTTTTGCTCAAGTAAACCTGATTAGTTTTTAAAAATGCTTCATTACGAAGGATCAACTTAAAAAACTTCTTCTTTCCTTGTCTGTTGAATGAAGAAGTCGCATCACAACCGCTGAAAGCGTAAAAGAATAAAAGATCACTTTTTCATACATTGGGAACATTTAAAACTGCTGACAGATAACAGGTTGTTCAGTGAGTTTCCTTTCCCTGGCTTCAAGAAGAAAATATTTGCAGATGGTGATGCTAATTCTGTAAGTATGATGAGGAGATCTATGTCTTTCCCTACTAGTACAGCCCATTTGAGTTCTTCAGCAGCAGCAATTGCACTGGTGACAATCAAGTGGTCTGCATCCTCCTGCTTAACTAAAAAGCTCTCGCTTTCGAGTTTAACACTGAACATAGCTATAAGCCTTCCTTTATTACATTCACTAGAGAGTAATTGCTCTTAACACATAGTCACCGTCATCAACTCATTGATTACTACCTCCGGTGCAGTGTGCCTCTTAGCACGTGTAAGTCGTTCTTTTCTCTGGTAGGCTTTCTGGATACCCATCGAAAACAGCTCCTTGATTGAAATATTTTTTTTATGTAGGCAATATATTTGCCTAAAATTGCTCCATTTTTCCAATTTACTCGATGTCGTAGGAATCCACCATCAATAACGTAGGCTGCACATTGAAAGTTGATTATGCCAGTTATTGGTGTGAACAATTGGTAAAAACAGATTTGGAACTTTTCTCATGCCACATTCATTAAAGAGAGACAATGGATAAGGTACTAATCCATAAGAAAAATAATTCTGAAAATTCTTCCGGATTCATGGGACTCTCTTCATTTTCGATTTTCACTTTGGATTTAAGACAACCGTGGGACGTCACTCTATATTTCCGTATAAACTTGACTTCTTCGAAGTTTCTCTCGACTATGCAGCTCATCGAAGAATTTCCACATTTAAAAGCTCTTTGGTGGTTTATTGTTTCGTCTCGGAAATGGAACAGGAATGTTCTTGCATCTCTGGCATCGTTGTGATGCTGTAGTAGTGAATGACAATCCTCAGAAGTCTTCTACTTGTTGTGAAACAGTAGTAACACTAGGCATTGTGAGGATCCACTTCGTTAAAGTGCTGTCAGAAAAAAAACACTTCCATGACTTTTCAGAATCGTCAGATTGGTCCAAATTCCGCTTCAGTATTTGTCTGACCGTCTGATTGTGAACCAGCCATTCGTGACGAACCGCTCACACTCTTTTCATGTAACTTAAGTTTACTCTTAAGTTAAGTTTGTCCTATACTGGTTTAGTTTAGTTTAGTTAGTTAGACCAATGCCCCGTTTAGAAAATGCATGAAAGCTATTTTGAAATGGCCTTCATAATTTTGAACCGTTGTCAGTTAAAGAAGATGACGCATCTGCTGGTACATATCGGTACAGAAAATGTGCATATGCTTACAAGTGAATACTTTCGCATACAAACTTTATTTAGACAACTTCTTTGATTGTATTCGTCGTCTTTTGAAAGAACGACGAATCTTTTTTTGAAAATTGGAAAATCATTGCAACTTTGATAAGAGTTTTTAATCATTCATTCTACGCAGAATTTTATGCTCTACAACTTTCAACTGACGCTCACTTCGCCGGAGGTAGAAAACTTGGGATAGTTATACTGGACACTAAACGAAGTGATTAAAGCAATAAAACCTAACCATAAATATTTTCAGACTTAAACTCCCGGCCGGCTGGAGTTACGGTTTGACTTATTAGAAGTTTCGGAAACTTTGCGGTTCTCATATCCTTGAAGTCAAAGGAGTATTTGACCAGTTTCAAAATTTTATAAATTTTTTCTCCTATTTTGCCTAATTGCAATGGGCTATTGATACTGAAGACCGAAGTATAATTCAAATTAGGTGAATTCTTGCCTCCTCATAACGAACAATTTTTGCATTGAAAGGCTTTTGATAGCTGCCACCTAAGGTTCTTGTCTCGTCCAAGGTACTGCAATTCTTACTTGCTGCTTGCTAATGATTGCTACCTTTTATTAACCTTAATCTAGACAAAAATGATTCTATTTTCCCATTCTGGATTGAAAATTTTTTTGATTTATCTGTATTTATAATTCTGAAGATACAAATTAGAAATCTCAACCTAAAGTGAAACTTATAGTGAACCCATTGAATCAGAGAATAGCCACATGTCTGAATCTAAATCACTCTGAATCTTCATTAGAGGAATATTTTTAAAATAAATTTTATCAACGCATGTGAAGTTTACTTCAGTCAATTTGATTACTGACATAAGAAGTGTAACTTTATATGTATATTGTTTTAATTTTTCGTTCATTTCTTCCTTCGTTATTGGCAAGCACAACACAAGCCTCTCAGAACAGGGTATATATTCCATCTTAGTAATTTCAGGAAAGTGTCAAAATCTGTTTAAAGACTGAGTCAGTACTTAACAAGCAACAGCACCTATCTCAATCTTTTCAAATTTCAAAGAGTAAGTAAAAACTGAGTTTTTCGCAACTAATAGCGAATATTTACAGATTTTTTTAGCATCTGATTCAAAAATGAGACCGCATGTTCCCACCAGATGTAAAAAAATAAAAATATTCATATTTAGTTGCGAAAAATTCAATTTTTTATTCCTCTTTGAAATTGCAAAGAATTGAGATAGGTGCTGTTGCTTGTTAAGCGAAGATATTGTATTTCAACTAAAACCAAAACTTGAAATGTGTTGCTTAATCACTTGTAACAAGAAGTTTCAAATTAAATGATTTCTAGAATACATTCCATTAAAAATATGAAACAGCTAATAAAAATATGCAGAGATTAATAGAAATTTTAAAATTTAAAGTTTCTAGATAAAAATCTCGAAGAAACGTTTTATTTAAATATGAAGTGAAGTATAATAATGAATATGCATTCTGCTGTATCATTAGAAGGCAGAAAAATATAATACGAAAGAAGTAGTATTACATTACATATAATGGATTAGCATGCTTTCAGTACGTGCATGTTTTCTAAAACAGAAAAGTCTCATTAGTTGTATAGTCTGGAGGTGAGACGGAATTGAACAAGTAGAACCCGAATCAAAGTAATATAAAAGAAGCAAATGATATCTTTAAATAAAACATATAAAGATGATTTTGAGAAAATTCAAATGCTAGAAATTCGGCTTTGCCAGAAAATATATATCTCAACTGAAAATATATAAATAGATTTATTTGCCAAAATACTTTTGAAGAGCTTTTATTCACCATTCATATTTTTATGCATGGAATTTTATACCAAGGAGTAACTTATTCCCTCAATTAGTTCTTTTTATGTATACCGACCATTCATAGCGCAGCTCATTTCTAGCTAGGGTTGAGAATTCTCAATTATTTCTTTTCAGCTATAGTCACAATTTACAGCGCAGCTCATTTCTAGCAAGGATTAATTATTCTTTTCTTTTCATTCAATCATCATTGGAAACTTAGAAATTTTATTTCGTCGCTCACATCTAGCAGGAATATTTGGTCTCATGTTCATACCAAATATTAAAAAAAAATGATATGGACCTACATTCCTGATGATAAAACTGTGTACCAAATTATCTATTTATCTATTTAAGTTTTTGAGTTCTCGTCTTCACATGAATAATACAGCCAGACCGACTCCCCGTACACGGATTTCGTTCAAACTTTTTCCTAGAAATCTACCAATCTTGTTTATAGACCATATACCAAATTTCATCCCCCTAGCTCAAACCGTTTTGAGTTAACGTGTTCACAGACAGATATAATTCCAAAATTGTGTTTTTCGGATTCAGGGAGGTCTAAAATGTGGAGAATGATCAAAATCTCGATTTTTTTTGACGATTACAATACTTCCTCTATGTATTTATTCTTCGTATACGAGAAAGTAAAAATAAATCAGAAATGCAGTAGACTCTGGATTAACCGGGATGATAGGGAAATGCTTCCTCCCGGATAAGCGAATATCCCGGATAATCCAATCTATGCAAATTTTGATGAAAAAGTTTGGAAAAATGATAGAAAATGTAAAATTATTATACAATAAGATATTAATAGTTTAATTAATACAAAAGAAAAATAATTAACAAGAAATTTTAATGTTATTTAGATTTGCAATTAAAAAGAAAAACATAGATGTAATTTACCTCACTGTTTTGTGAAGAATGAAATGATAGAAGTCTGTTTTTGTTTTTCATTTACTCTTCCACGAATTATACTACCCAGATTTCTCAATATCAATACAATAGGAAGGGTTGAGAAGAATGCGGTCTTCCCGCACATTCCAACGGCCGCAATCTGTACTTCCATTTTTTTTGGGGGGGTCGTCCCGGATAATCCAATCCCGGTTAATCGAGAGTCTACTGTATTCACTATTGGTTGCGAAAATTCAGATTCTTCTTCCTCTTTGAAATTTAAAAAAAAGGGATAATTGGTATAGCTTGTTAAGCGAAGATTTGTAAAATAGCAGTGGATGTTTTTTTCCGATACTACAGAAAATTAGAAACAAAGTATGCATGTTTCTGTACTCGAATTTAATTCCAGTTACATGAAGATGGGAGAAGGGCCAAAATCACTATAACAGATGTGTCTTACGAAGCAGCAGAAGGAAGAATTTTTAATGAGTGAGATTGTTAAAAATATAACATATCTGTAGTTTGTTAAAGATATACCTGTATGCTTAACTAGTTTTCTCTGCTCGTGTTATCTGAAATATTATATTAAAATCGATTATTTTTCCACTATTTCTTTGAAAAGAATGGATAATGTTTCCGTGGTCTAGCATTTAACGTGAAGGTGTTCTTTAGTCCAACAGGTTCAAACAGAATCATCTGCTATTAGGCAGAAAGATAGAAAACTAATTCTAAAACAGCAGACTGCTTTTAAGAGCATTATTGAAATTCTTTTTTTTTGAATTTATGATTTTGTTTTCATCATCATTTTACATTTTCACTTTCGGAACTTAATAACACTGAAATTAGATCTATACTTTTGGTGTTAAGAATGTATACCAAATATCTTCCATCTAGTTTATTGAGTTATCGCGTTTCCACGCAGCCATACATAATTTCAAAAAGGTTTTTCAGAGATTCATCAAAATATCGAAGTTAAATCTTTTGACGATTGCAAAACTTTTGTATATACTCGATTATATTATACTTCGAATACTAGAAAGTAAAGACCGTACTCATATTTGATAGTGCTTCTAACAATACAGTGAAGTGAGCAGAAAGTTGATACTTTCTCATATCAACTTAGAAATGCTAACATATGGGTTTTATATTAGTAACTCTTGTTACGGCGTTGAAGCGAGATTTATAATAAAGAATGTGTACCTACCTCAGTGTATATTGCATTGTGCGAGCAATTTGTGTGCAAACTTTAATTAATGTTTGACATCTATGTCTTTATTAGATTATGTAATATTTGAAGTTTCACTTTAAGTAACACAAACAACCATCAATGTACACAGAGTCGTAAAACATCTTAAAAGGTTTCCATTCGCGCAATATTTCGTATGTAAACAGCCAGTTTTTCTTTGGTTTAAAAGTACTCAAAAAGCAATTTCACAAATGATATAAAAAATTCATGTATGTCATTTTGAAGAAGCCACTTTCATTTTGTGTCACCACAGAACATTAAAATTTCTTGTTTTATTCGCATTACTTCCTTCGAAATTGAAGAAGTTTCAAATAAATGACGAGAAATCTTAAGATACACATTGTTTCACTGGAGGCATATTTGAGATATGCATATTTAAACACATTTTGTATTTTAAATGAAACTCCTTCAACGGTGCATCAAAATTCCTAAATGTTTATTTAAATGAGAAACCATTACATCTCTATGCACTCTAAGTATTGCTTTTTGGGAAAACATTTTTCAGAATATTTAATTTTTCAATTATTAATGCTGTGACATCAGCAAATTATACTTGGGAGGATCTGGTTTTAGAGAAATAAAATACAGAAGCGCTTAATAGAAAGAAAATGCTGATATTCTCGTAAGAATCGTTCCCAACATTATCAGGGAGAATTATCAGGTGAGGATTCATATCTCATTTTAAAGAGAAGTCTATTTAACATGAAATAAATAATTTATATGCCAAGGATATCATCTGCAGGCAGAAGTAATTTCTTTATGATAGGATTACGATGGCTCTTTATCAGTTATAATCTGAGTAATAAACGCAATCTGATGCAGTTAACAAACCTATTGCTTTCTGACTCGCTGTTTATGATTTTAGGAAAAGAAATAATAGTCATAATTTCATTTTGAATTTTTTTTTGCTTAAACAAATACACTTATAGTTAAAATTACTTAGTTTGGAAGCTCCAGCAGTCTGAATGACATGAACTCTATTCATATAACTCTTTAGTTAAAATTGATGAAAGGGTATTTTTTTTATATTAATTGCTTCGAAAATCATATTTTTTAAAAAAATACTTTTCCATTAGCGTGACCGCAGAAGAAAAGCTACCAAATTTGAACGATAACTCTCAGAGCGAGTCTTCCTGGTGAATGTTGGCACTAATGGAATAGCGCCAACATTCAGATTTGGCGAGTATTGGGGCCCCGTTAAGGTAAAAGTATCAATAAATCTATATAGACTCTCTGTAGTGTGGTGACTGAGTATTGCCTTTAAGACTGGAGGGTTGCCTGTTCGAGAACCGATTCTACCAAATATCCGCAGTGTAATCAGGTCTGGTGCATGTTAAAATCGTCTGGACAGGCGTCCTCTCGCTGCTGGGATGATGAAATTTGGAGGGAGGATGTTGGCTCATATGACATTCTCGTCTCTAAAGGTTGAAAATTAAAAGGTCTTTTCCAAAATTTCCCTGGAATAACTTCTTAATGTGATGTTAATCTATCTAATTATTCACAGAATCAAGGGGACTAAAGTTTATCTTCTTCTGAAGTCATTTTCGATAATATAGACTTATACATAGGTAGACTGACAGTACTTCAGCAAGCAATGGAAGTTTATTACTAAAGCCTAGGTTCAAAGGGTGTTTTTATATATATTTATATACTTATGCTAATAAAGTTAGCGATTCCATATTATACCTTTTTTGGGGTAAATATTTAATTCATATAAAAATCCCTGTTTGGTTACCGTTATGCGGTGTACCATGGAAGTGATTTTAACGCGCAGTATATTGACACTAAGCATTGTAAGACTATAAAAATAAATAGTAAAAGTAACAAATTAGATCAGCTATTTTTTCACTAAGGGAAATTTACGTCCTTTTTGCTTCTGTTGGAATTTTCACCTGTATTAATCTTCAAAATGATCATTTATAACTACTGAAAATGTCGTGCCAATATATTCTTGAAAAGAAGAAGACCTTCTTATCCCTCACAAATACAATATATCCATCCTATTAGCTAGGTTTTAGAAATTTTTTTCTATTAATATATGAAGCTACAAATTTCATTAAATTACAGAACAACATCATTAAATTTAATTTAAAGGATATTGGTGTTCTTTGCTGTTCAGTTTTGCCTTGTAAGAAATAAAAGATATTAGTTTTGTTTTCTTTTAACTTTCAGAGCACTTGAGGTCATTGTTTTAACAAATCTTTATTAAATCAAGCAGTTTTATGTGGTAGATAGTATTTTCATCCTTAATTTTTTTAAAAAGTCTTTTAAGTTATATGAAATGAAGGCAATGAAGCAGATGTATAAGTGTTTATAAGAATGATTTAACTGTACAATCAAAAACTGTCAGGAATTAATTTGTGAATATTAATTTAATTAATATTATATTTTCGAAGTTTTACTTTCACATGTCTAACATATAAACGTACCTTTTTGCGTTTGGAATAAATAACTTACTGGTTTCCGAAGAATATTCTAATTTTGCCTATTTGCTTAATATTCATAATTCTATCGGATCGGAATATGCTAGTCTGATACTTTCAACCGAACAACTTTCTTCTGAAGTTTGGGAAAGAATAGCATCAAGAGACAATTAATTACCCTACTTGTAATAGTCCATGTTCTCTTACTGGATAAAGGCATAGAAATTGGAGAGTAGCATCTATTCCGCGCTCCACCCTGTTCCATCTATGCCAACCCCTCCCTCAGGGATATTTTCTGGATCATTAGCCTTGAAAACATTCTCATCCTAGTAAAAAAATATTCATAACTTGATGATTAAAAATGATAATGCGATATGCATCTTCTGTGGTAATAATCTCTTTCCTACCATATTAATGATGTAGAAGAGTGGTTGGTATTAATTGCGACTTTTTTGCTTTATAAAGCATTTCTGTTTAGTTTGCATGCGCTATATCTGTATTGCCAGGCACTTAGCTTAAAAATGCTTGAGATCGCTAAGTAGTTTATGAAAAGGTTTAGCTTTGTAGCTTGCAAAATTCCCGAGATGTATAAAAATTACTTGTGCATATTTAGATTCTTGTGAATCCAAGAGAAACATATAACAGTAAGCATTTAAGAATAATACTAGATTTTATCGATAATATAACATCATATCTGTAAGATAATTATAAAATAACCATCGGTCTTATACTCACTATATTTCAAAAAGTATTACAACTATAGACACAAACAATAATTTATAAAAAAGGAAACATTTCTTCTTTTTTTCAAGCAGTTAGAAAATAATTTAAAAGCAATTTCACTCCGAGATCTTTAGTGAATCAGAAATGTTGTTGCTAATAGTATATACTTTCATTATTTTTTATATTAAAAAATTAAATGAAAGCATATACTATTAGCAACAACCTTTGTGATTCACTAAAGACCTCGGAGTGAAATTGCTTTTAAATTATTTTGAGATATCTTTACTCTTTTACCTTAAAAACACTGATTAAAAAATTTTAAGTGGGTTGTCCCTGCGCCCTACCCTAAGTTTTTAACACTTTATTTACGTAGTTAATTTTAACTGATTATATTGTTTTTAGGTTAATCCTGGACTTATTAAAATGTTTTAGTGTCCTACATTTTATTAAGCATTCACCCTTGGGGAGTCCCGGTCGGTGGCCTTGTTTTTGCTCTTCTTGTTTTTGGGAGTTTGATATTTCTGTTCGTGTATTTTTATTGTTTGACTGACGGGTACTAAGATGGATTTTATTGTTTTCTAGACTGGTGAGAGACCACGGGGTCTGTTTTTGATGCTCTTTTGTGGGTTTTTTAGTGATATTTTACAAAATTTTTTATTGCCTCCTTCTTTTTACTAGTGTCTTGTACTGAACTTGTGCTTCTGTTTTGCTCATTTGGATGCATACTGGGGGCTCCTCTTTTTGAATGCTTTGAAAATTTTTAATTTTGGTTCCAGATCTGGTGATAAAAATCAAACAGAATTCAATTAATTTATGGTTCTCTCCAAGTGTAATATCAATTCAGTGGCGTGCTTTTAAATTTCTTTTTTTCTCTTGTGAGTATGTTTTAGGTTACTTTATTTATTTTGTTGTTGTTATTTTTTGCAATGTTTCTTTGCTGTGTTTGTGCTGATTATGTGTGTTATGTCATATTGATATTTCTGTATTGCTTTTATATTTCCCCACCGGTCTGCTAAAGTCCTTACACCCTTTCGGGTAGGCCGGACCGGTGTGGGTTTTAAACAAAAAAAGCATTACATCCTCCTCACTTTACGCGACACACGTCTATAGGGTGAGCTACTTCTCCACAAAGACGTTAGAGCATGTCGTTGTTCATGTTCGTAAAAGCGTTGGTTATATGGTTCTGGAACTCATTCGACATAAGTGGAAATGATAGCACGTATACATTGACTTTAATATAACGTCAAAGTTAGAAATCGCAAACTGAAAGATCCGGACACCTTGAAGCAAACCTAAAAAGAGTTAAGTCACCATCGCCAAAACGGCCAATCCGGCGTTGAAAGATTTCAGTGAAAATGAGTTTGCGTTTCATCTGGTGGTTCACTTGGAAAAGGAAAAAGTATGGAAAAAATAATAACTACTTTTCCCCTCAATTAGCATTGACGCGTGTGATTTATATTTTAAAAGTTATATAATTTTATTAAGTTATATTATTTAAATTAAGTTATAAGAAACCCAAAGATTATTTTGTAATGCCCCGTGTAATACAACATTTATTGCCTCCAAGCACAGTTTCTAATTTCTGTGCTTTTTGTCAATAATTTATGACAATGTGGCTTTGCTCATCCATTTTAAGATGAAGTGCATATTCTTCAAGACGTGCTCAATTAGGATAAACTTCTCAGGGGACAAAAAATTATCACTTATGAAACCCAACAAAAAGTAATCTGCAGCGTAAGACTCATAGCACTCTTTGGGCTTACCAAAACGCATAGTTAAGACTCAGAATTTAAGAACACAACACTGCACTTCAATACGTTATATATCCGCCGCGTATTCTAATTTCATAGGCATATGCTTGAATATTGATTTACGAATGTTCAGGAGATCATCGCTCATGTGATTTATTTTTATCCTGAATTAAATATATAAATTAATTTGAATCCATGTGTCTATCCAACTTACAAATGTAGGGTTGAAAATTAAAGTGAACCAAGTTCACGTTTTGTCCATTTTGTACTAACACTGCCATGAAAGTGTACAAATGTTATATTTTCTGTGTAATAAAAAGATTCAAGTCCGTAGTTCAGTTTGTATCCACTAGGCACCGAAAACAAATAGAAGCCCACCATTATTTGAAGTGCATCTGAGAGCTAAGATCTGTTTTCTCAGGAATGAATCTCATGGACTTGGTTCACGTTAATCTTAACCCTCCAAATATGGCTTTATAATGTAATCATAATCAAGTGTGTACTTTCATTATATTTTTCTTGTTCACTTCCACAATATGGCGCGTTTTGTGTTTTGCTTCGGCGTATAGTGAAGAGGAATGTGCAATAATTTGGAACAGTATTCTCTGCCCGTCGGTCGATTTGATACCGATAAACAATTTTAGTTGAAGGAGGTTCGACCTTACCAAGTTGCAACAAGGAGACAAATTTCATTTATATCTAACTCGTTGCAGTTTTGAATTATCATATGAATATCCTAAGGGTAATCAGAAAACTGAGTCATCCCGGCCTGCTGTAGCATCTGGGTACAACTTAATGACAACCGCTGCAATAGCTCGAGTACTGAGGTTGAAGTTCTAGTAGCCATCACCGGCCACAGCCCAACGCCTCCCGAAAGAGGTACGTGCTATCACTGGAGGAGGGACTCACCCCCCATTAGTACCCACCTCCAGGAGCGAGAACCCACTTACTTATCCGGCGGCTTCTCATCCATGTACTTGTGGTGCTCCAGGTGGGAGACATCCCAAGGGTAGACAGATAAACAGACAATGTATTTTTTTATCGATTTGGTCCAAAATTTGATACAGATCTGCAATTTTGCTGTAAACATAGGTCGATCCAGGCGAAATTTGCGGCTTCTTCACAACATTCCACTTCATGAAAATGAACCCTTCACAAAATTCCACTTCATAAAAACGTCCCCTTCACAAAATTCAAATTCATACAAGCGGCCATTTCACGAAACTCAAATTCACATAAAATATAGAAATATGACTGCTAAAATTGAAGGTTTTACATGATAAAAAAATTTTAACAAAAATATTTTTATTTTTCACAAAAATAATTTTTTTTCACAAAAATGGGCCCCTATAAGAAAAACCTGGATCGACCCCTTATATGGGCAACGTGTCAAATTTTATCAACTTGTCTACTCTAGTTTTTAATTATAGTGTTCAAATACACACGGGTAGTTAAACAGATTGTTTTTTTTAGTTCTGATTAGTCCAAAAATTTCGAATAGATTCACGAATTTTGTGTGATAACTACATATCAAATTTATTTTTCTCTTTTCCGTTTTGAGTTATTCTGTTCGTATAAACATTGACAGACAGACAGACATAATTGTAAAAAGCTTTTTTTCCAGAATCATGACGGTCTAAAACACGGAAATTCCTCATAAGCTATAGAAGTCGAATCATAAATGCTACAATCCTTTATCTTGGTGTACTAGAAAGTAACAAAGACAAAAATCTTCCTTTAAAGGAGTGGCTTTTACAAAAAGATTTAAAGTGAAATAATAATAAAGATTCAGAAAAAATAAGGACTGCTAATTGGTTACAGGCATTAAATTATCACAGAAACGATGTAAGATCCTTTTATCGATGATCGTAATTTTTTTCCTGGCACTTATCCGAATGTTAAACTTATTAAATGACTGTATAACTCTTTAATCGTGAAATAATTCAAAGAACAGATATTTTATGAAACGCGTATTTAATCCAAAAAATTGAAATGGTTGTAATACGAAACCTCATTAAGATGAAGCTATTTTTGTTCCCCTCAATCTTCCTAGATAAAATTAAACACTTTTATATGCGAATAAAAAGAGAGTTCTTCCAAATTATTCGTCGAATATTAAATACTAGAAAAAGAAATAAAAGCATTTCTCATTCTTTTGTTTTCTAATTACAAAGTAGCATTATGACATTTAAATTAAAATTCATTGAAAATGGTGGCAATCTATATCAATGGTCTCAATTTTGCTGAAAAAAGCTGCTCTATATTATAAGAAAAGGTCTTGTTAAATTATAGAATTATTTAAATTGAAACACGTGCCAGTATATATTTATACGTTGGTTGAAAATATTATCTACATAAAAAAAGCAGCACCAGGCGTGTGAATAAGATCAAACAAAAAGGGTTTGGAGGACCGCTGTTCCTAAATCAAAATTTATATTTTAATTTTTGTCAGTTGTTGAAATTTTTTT
>BGPR01000005.1:200415-288027 GCA_013235015.1 Araneus ventricosus
AAAAACCTTGCGAATAATATTAAAAATATTTTTTCTCTACATTCAATGAATAATTCTTCCATTCTTTTAACAACGTAGAGATTTCAAACTAAGCTCATCTGAGCAGAATCCAACTTTAGTTATTGCATAATACTGGGGAAAGAAGCAGAAGTGATTTCGCTGCTTAGAATTCAAAAGGTGCTGCTTATTTCCTTCTACTTTGTATTTTATTTGCCGTTGTTTAACAGTTGCAACGCATGTACTTGTGTTTGTCTGAGTCTGCCCATCTGATAAAATCTATACCAACAATGTTTAAAAGATATTTTCTTTACTTATTCTATGAATATTAAGTCCATTCTTTGAACATCATAGAGATGTCGAGTACACAACTAACCTAATATGAGCAGAGTTCAATTTCAGTTATTGCATAATTCTGGTATGATTTATCTTCCTAGAATTCAAAAGGTGTATGCGGCTTTCTTGCTTTTATATTGTGTTTTTAGATATTTTGTTTAACTGATGATACACAAAGTGTCAATCATCGTGTGATAAACAACGGAGGTATATGAAAGAAATAAAATATTCGATTTGGTATAAAGATAAAGCATTTCTTAAAAATTTATTTTTTTAATTTCCGTTATGCTTTATTTTTAATATAAAATACACTATTCAACTATATTTCAATTGAAAATAAAAAAAGTATTTTTTTTATAGTTTAACTATATATCAAAGAATTTCACGGTACTCTTATTTTTATTTCAAACTCTATTCAGTTTTTGGCATGTGTCTACTACACTAAATGTCTTATGAGGAAACTAAACTAACTTAATGCTATTAATTGTAAATGCTATTTATAATTAATAGCATTTTCAAACTGCGCACCATTTTAAAGTTGCATTTAATTTTTTAAATCAGATTTTAACATTGTAGTCAAAACGGTACGGTTGAAAGTGATTTTCTTCGTTTTTTCACCTGCCTGATTTAGTATATTTTTGTAAAGACTTGATAATCAACCAGGTCTTAATTTCATAAGAGCTCCATTGAAATGTGGAGCGAATGATATTTACACAGACCATTGCATTTAATAATTACGATCTTCTGTACTTCAAAGATTTATTGCTTTTCTTTTAGTATGGGCATCTGTAGTAATCTGCTTTCATTAAATGATGTACCAACATTCGATGGCCTCGAGTTGCACTTTAAAGATCGACGCTTGATTTAATTCATAAGTCCCTAGAAAATGTAGTCTAAAAATTCAGTAAAATTATATCATGATGATCGCGTAGCAAATTTCTCAAGAGTATTGTGAAAACAGGAGAGGAATTATTTCATGACAAGTATGTGCAACAAATGTTAAATAATTTCTTGCGACTTGAAAATTAATATTGTAGAAAAATCTGGGGAATAGTTTATCTTTGACTGAAAAAAGATGAGAAAGTTGAAATGTTGTGGTAAAATACAGTTCATTTGTTCTGTTTTGACAATAGGATACTTTAAAATGGCAAATGCTAATAGAAATGTTTTAAAATAATTTCAAATAAAAAGAAACCATAAATGTGCTTATATTCTATTTTTTTCTACTTCAAAATTCTTCAGTTGGAACGGACTGTAGGAATATCTTTATTCTCAATGTCTAGTTATTACATTGTGCTGAATGTACTGAAAGTAGAATTCCTCATTTGCGTAGAGGCAACGAACAAGAAAAAATAAATTAACCGTGAATAATATTTCTGAAATAGTTTCTTAGGAATAAAAAATAGCGATAGAAATAAGTCTCTAATTATATAACTGAATAAGTCTCTTATTTATCTTGCAGTGGAAGAAAAAGTCTACGTTTCATCCAGAGCATTAAATGATTATTTATGTTGAAACCATAAAATAAATCACCACAAGAATATGTATAACATTTTCACTTATATTTATGTTTTACTAAAAGGTTTAGAGACAAAAATATTGTTTTTCTAACACCCCCAAAATTTTCAGATTGGAAATAACGCATAACGGAGTGTTAATTGATTTCTTTAACTTGTTAGTGATTAACACGATGCCTCGAGCTACAAATTAAAGTGAAAATTCTGAATCCTTGCTTTTGTCTCGAATATAAAACGTATACACAAATACCTGCTTGTTTCATGCTTGTTTTTGGACGTGTTTGGTTATTTTTAAAATTTAATTCTCCTCTTTATTATTATTGATGAGTTATGGGCGATTACTATTCAATGGGAATATTTTGTTGATACTGTAATGCGGATCATTTAAGAATTACAGAGTTAATGAGAAAGAGTTAGTGTACTTTATAATAAAAAAATAATGAAATAGAAGGACAAGAACTAATAAGTTAAGGAAAATATTTTTTATTTTCGTTCGTTATTTCCTTTATAACTTGCTCATTATTTCTTTCGCGAAATATCGACATAGACAGTAAAAATCATTCTTTCTTTCCATCACGGTCAAATTACGCTCAGCTGCTCATATATTCAGAGTAATGATGGTATATCTGGAAACAACATTCGCAATCTTTATTCTTTGACGGTACTCAACGAATATGAATAATAAATAAATAAAGAAAATCGAAACAGTTTTCATTAGTTCAGACTGCAGAATTTTATTTTATCTTCGTGTCATTTTTATGAAATTGGAAGAACTGAAAACTGTATAAAATTTCTTTTAGTAATTAAACTTAAATGAAAATGCACTGCTTTACAAAAAGCTGCTGCTAAAAGAAAAAATTAATTTAGGAAATTTTAATAAATTTTTGATAGTTGTGTGAAAATAAAAGTAAAATAATAATTATCAATAAATGAAGTGAATCCTTAATCGTTATACAGTCTAGTATTTTTAGATACAGATTATAAAATAAACTTTAGTAAGATCATTAACTTTTAACTTAACTTTAGCATAATCTTTCATTATTAATAATTTAACATATAATTAATTACATGATTCTATGGTCATAAGATGAATGAACATTGAAACAAAATTAAATTTAAGGTATGAGCAAACTAAAACTTTTAAGTTGCACATTGGATGTACATGTTGACATTTAAAAATGTAATTCAATGGAAAATTTAACAAGTTATGAGAGTAAATGTTTTATAAATTTATGATTATATAGTAAAACTAATAAAATAATTAATTTTTAGTGTAGCAAAATGGTTAATAAATTATTAATAATATAATATAATAAATGTGATTAAACAATTAATAATAATAAAGTATTTAATTGTAAATATTAAATGAATACATTCTATTTTATGAAATAAATTGTTTTCAAATTTGCTTAAAAATATATTGATGAGGAAAAAGTTAAATTTTAACACTTGAAGCAAATTATGATATATCTCACGTGATGCAAAAAATGCTTATCACATATTCAGCCACTCAATTAATTATTTGATAACATTTGAAATTGCTTTAAAATCTAAGTACACTGTGAAACTTTTGTTAACTTATTTTACTACTTCTTCTATGAATTATAAGTTATTCTATCTAAATAAAAGTCATTCTTCAACGATAGAATTTCGAAAGTGCAAAAAAATGTTTTTCTTGTATTCTTATTCCGTTTAAAATATTGATGGGAAATTTAATATAAATGTCCTTTGAAATTTAATATAAAATACTTTTTACAAACGTATTTCAACTAGTTTCTCAAATCGCACTAAAAGAAATAAAATGTTTCTAGAAATTAAAATAAAACTTGCAAAATATTCTTCAATTTTTGTGGATATTTAAAATATTTTGCAGAGTATGTATATCATCTAACTGAACTAATTTAACTGAAATTTTATTTTCTATTTTAGAGGTTCAAATGAAATTTTATTAATATTTATTTCAAAGATACCTGAAAGCAAACGTATCTTTGTATTTTATTCCACAATTACTGCTTTAATTATAGTTAAGCTTTTAAAATATTTTAACAGCTTCAAATTAGAATTTTCACAGAAAAGCAAATTTAAATAAAATATAGCATATAATAGTTTCAATTCAAGTTATTTTTTAAACTCGGAATTACTTAATTATTTTCGAAGACCATTCTCTAAACAAATTTTCATTAAAATCTTAATTCAGAAAAGTATTCCTTTCACATCTAGCGTTTTTTTCACTGTTTAAAAAAGTTTGATATTAATTAAAATGAAAAAAAAAATTCGATAATGAATCGAAATCTAATTACCTGTAAGCAGGGAACTGAGTAGCTTTAAAACGACAAAATTTAGGCAGAAATTGCACTTCTGCAGTTTTTTTAATTCTTGATGCTAGTTTTTTTAAACTTTTAAAAGATTTTTGGGGCAATTTATTGAAATGGCTGCTTTGTGAATAAACAATAAAGACAGATTTATTAAAGCTGTCAGCTTATCGGTTTTAATGTCTCTAGAACAGAAAAAAATTTATTTATTACGCCGCACTTTGGTTAAGATGTCAATAATGTTTTCGGTTATCTTTACTTTGCACTAGAATTAATGAATTCCGCAAAGTGAATAACAGGCTGGCTTAATAGGTCTTGTCAAGTAAAAATTTATGATCACTTAAAGAAATGAATAGCAGGAACAATAATTATCAAAAAAGGGATTATTTGGATTTTCAACAAGGTTTTAAATATCTATTCAGAAATTTCTAGTCGAGCATTCTAATGCAGTTTTACAAATCTTAAGCAAGCCGTATATGCACATCTATACATTTTTTTTACTTAAAAAGTATTTGCACCGAAGACAAATTGTATATTACATGTATGATAGTTTTAAAGAGTTTAAAAAATGACGCAATAAGAAAACTTTGAATGCCGAACGTTGTATAGTTTGAATAATATTTAAAATTTCTTTTATTGAATTGAATGTATTTTATTATTGGACAAACAGGTTTTTTTCCCTCGCTTCCAACGAGGATTCTGTCTATCAAAGAAATCGCCAAAAATATCAATAGTTACCTGAATCAAAAATTTCACTGAAGCAGCACATACCCACTTTAATACCCTAGACTCCACTTCGATGACTATGGCTGTCTCCGTTTTGAAGTTAAGAGGGCAGGGCTCAGTACTTTAGCGGGTACCATGTATAAAATGCTTTCAGTAATCTCATTTCAACAAAAAAAATCTAAAGGTTAACATCGCCATTATTTAACTTTGTCAATTTTGGTAACACTTTTTTTGTAGTACTAAAAAATCACTTTTATCGAACACAGAGAACACAAAGTAATCAACTTCCAGCAAGTCAGATGTATAAAAAGAATATTTTCCATGTAATATTTATTCGAGAGCTTTCAAGATTTTTAGTTCAACAGTTTAAAATATCATCTGATAAATCGGGAATAATTTTAATAAATTTTCAATAAACTCTGTCAAACGATTCCGCTTATTTATGAAATTTGAAAAGTGAAATCACTAATAATCTGAAAATTAATAAGGAATAATGTTGAAGACAGGTCCGGAAAAATAATTTTGTTACCTGAATCAGAGCTTCAATAAAAATCATTTGAAAACTAAAATTTTATTTCGGAGATTTTCGTTGTGCTTTCTTTTCACAGAAGTTTAGATTAATCTTTTAAAGGTAAAAAAATTAAACCTCTTTTTTCAAGAAAACTGTTTGCAGCCCATGGTTTACTCTGTGTAAAATAACAAAGTCATAAAAGTTTTCTAGGATACTTAATTTCCCACAGGTCACGAGTCCATTGTCCTGCAATTTCCTGTTAGGATTTATGTTTCTCTAGAGATTCTGCCCAGAAGAATTGACCCCACTGGAAAAACAAACCACAATTAAGAATTTTTTATTTTAAGACACGTATATGAAAACTCTTTGAATACATACAACTCATAATTTTATTAAAAAAGAAATTAAAATTTATTTTTAACTTGGATTGTTTTACCTCTAGCACAAAGTATTTCCAGCTAATCTGGTCAACGATCATCTCGAAATGTTTCGGTAAGAGTGTTATATATGGTCAGATATTAATCTTAAAATGCTATTTGAGAACTAAAGCAGATTAATGAATAATGTTATAAGATTAAAGAAAGAGTTAATATATTTGAAATATTACACATTAAAGATCATTCTTTGTTCTGAATTGCTTTCCATCATCAGTTTGAAATGATAATATTTTATAGCTTGCCTATGCTTATCATCGTAGCATTACTAAGTTAAAACATTTATTATTATCAAAACATTACAAAACTTTTTGGGAAAGGTTGAATTACTCTACTTACAAGTACGAAATATTTTAGTTTTCATGATTTTAGTTCTTATTTGTTTAAGTACACTATAAATCGTGAGACAATTTTTAATTAATAACGTGTTGTCTTTGGAGTCATCATTCAAGTTTAGTTAGGGACTTACAATAATATTTTTAACATTCATGTTGATGGTGCTCCTCTTAGTAATATTAAACAATTGTTTTCAACTCTCTTTTGATCATATTAATTTCAATTAATGAATAGGTTCGTTGCTTTTCTGGCTAATTTTATTCTGAAACTTATTTCTATGTTTTCATAAATTTCTACTAATAACTTTAATGATACCCATTAAAATTATTAGTTTTACCTTTCTAAAATCCTTTTCGTATATTTGATGGTAAGAACTGCAAATTTTAGAAAGAGCTTGTATTTTTGACTTCACTTCCGAACTGTAGCCGGCAATCACAAATAAACGTTATACTTTAGTGTTTACAAATATACTTCATTCTAGTTCTGCAAAAGATAGATGTTGTTTCGATGTTCTCTTATTTGAGTGAGTATTTTATAAAATATTTTCGAATATTTATTCTTATATCCGTTATGAAATGTTTTTAAAAAATTTGGAATGATTAGATGGCTGTTGAAAAAAAATCTTATTGCACTCAAATGAATTGTTCCATTCCCCATTACCTCTATTATGACGTTTCGGGTCATTGGATGCTTATCACTTAAAGGTGAGGAAAGCCAATTTATTGTTAAAAGGATAATACATCAGCTTTATTACAAATTTAAACAGAAATATTAAAAGTAAAGAGTTTATCCAAGTCCCACTAATTTTCTTTCTTCAATTATTTTGGAATGCATACAAATTGATCCAATATTTCAAGAATTAAATTCAACCAATCATGTCTACCATTTCCAAATTTTTCACTAATGCCCTTCTTAGAATTCCAAAGGAACGCGAATACTAAATAAAACCGTATAATAAACTGGAAAGGATGTTTATTCATCGGAAACTTCTTCATTAAAATTAATATATAAATTGTCCTGTGTTACAGGATCCGATTACCAAACGATGGCAGATAAAAATCGGATAATCGATAATTTGTCTTAGGATTTCATACAAGATATTTTTTTAAAGTTTTGAAAGTCTTTAGTTTACCACTGTCTAACTACAATTCACGCTTAGCTTGCTTGAAAGTTCAATAACTGGAGCGCCATTTTAGATTTTATTCTAACCACCTATCCATGTATCCAAACTATAAGGTCCACCCGAAATCCTCGAAATCGCTTTTGACAAAAACATATAAATTATCAATCTTGTCACATAGTTTTCAAAAATAAAGATATTTAGTTATTAACAAATTTGAGTTACTCCTCGTGCACCACAAATGTATAACAGGAGCTTACAGAAGTAAGAAAAATTAGATAATTCACTCAGTGTGCCAGACAATTCCTCTTCACATAAAATTGAATAAAAGTCATGAAAGATAATTATAAGAAATAATAAAAGCAAACAGCATTAAAACAAAACATAACTGAAAGAAAAAGATGACAGTGAGTAAAAATAGGTTTAAAAACAAATCATCCTACGAGATACCACCAAGAATTGATAATCAAAATATCAGTACACAAAGAAACAATAATTCACATCATTCAGGTTATACATGGATATAATACATAAAATACTTAAAAAGAAAGAGAATGTAAATGTGTACATATGAAATAAAAGACTGAAAAAATAATTTCTTACGAAAAAATATGAAAAAACCGTGGGAGTAATAAGAAACCAAGTAATTGCGCTAAGCAAAATAGTTGTATATTAGGTGTATAAATTTTCTAGACTAGAGTGCAGAAATACCATTATTTATATTTACATGTGTCGACGAATTTTGCGAATCATTAAGAAAGAAGACTTCGTTTTAGAAAATAAATATAGCGCATAGAATTTTAATATCTCGATATCTTTTGAGGGCTTTTCCAGTTCTCATAAGCAACATATTATGACTGAAATACTTATCTTAATTATAAATACATTGTTGAATAAGACGTTTCTTGAACTAAACTTATGGATTAATTGCAGTATTTTATCATTACTTAATGCAAATTTAAATTACTTTAAATTTAATCTGAAATACTTTAAAGTTTTATAATTCGTGCAGAATGCCTTGCGTTACAGCCTAATCCTAGCAAAGCAAAAGAAAGGAGAACTTTTTAAAATCTATTATTTATAGGAGAAACAAGTTCACATCTAACTACGAGAGTGGAAAGTAGTAACGGAAAGACCACGGGAAAAGTCTATCTTGAATAAATGACCTAAACACAAAAGACCAAAGAAAAGCGCCGGAAATTCTCCTAATCAGAACCGCAAAAGTTGCTCTCAGAGTTCTCCAATTAAAAATCAAGCTGTACTGCTTTTATAATGGTATTCGAAAGTAACGAAACTGAAAAAGAAATGGACAGCCGGCGAGTTCAAGATATTAAGAAGTATTCGGTGTTAGAAAGTGGAATTTCTGCAAAATGACATTTTCGTTGGCTTCTCCTTTTTAGAAATGTGTATTCCCATAATTAGTCTCGAAATGGTAAGGTATTAAACGCATCTAAACATACATATTTTCGAACGAAGTTGAATTGTCAGTGTATACTTTGCATAGATGTGAATTTTCGCAAGCTCCTTCGGAAGAAAAGTGAATCTATTGCTGTATTTGTGAAGTTTTAATCTTAGGTTATCTCGTCTGTATTTTCGTTTCTTTTAAAATCTTTAGAATTTATCAGAAATAAAATTATTTAATGTATATTTTTGCAAACTGAATACTTGTATCAGTGTTACATTTTCACATTTTATAACAGAGTAATAACTCTCCGTACAAAAACTAAGTATATAAGTAAATCAAAGTAAGTATCCGCCTTGCTCATATTTCTTGCATTTACAGAAAAATGCTATTAGCTAAAAACCGCTTTTAAAGTTCAGAACATATGATTTCCAACACCACACATTTTGCCGGGATTTTAGTTTAGTTTGCTAGAAATGCATTTTTGCTTTAGGGAGATTCTTAGTAACTAGACAATGAACAAGTGGGAGAACGAGTCTTCCTTCAAAACTTATAATGTATCTTTCTATTTAAATGATTGTTAAGTTTAAAAATGGCGTCCTTTTCATTTTCGTGCAGAGTTAAAGCAGCTGTATTTCCCCTTTTGTTTCTTATGTCATTGATGAGCTGGTTGATGGTCATTGTTGGCTTGATTAGTATCTTCTGATGGTCCAGAAGAGGGCTGCTGTAGAAATAATATCAGATGCCATTTTCAGTGTCTTCACCACATCGTCAACTAGAGTTTCTAAGGTTGAACCTCCGAAAGTACTGTAGGTAGAGACCATAGATGGTAGCAGCTTGGCTAATCTACTTTTTTCTAAACGCCTGGCTTTAGCCACCACTAAGAAGATGTTGAAACTTAAGTGGCCTCTTTCCTTACTTACCTATTTAGTTTACCACTTTTCATGAGAAGTCGTTTCATGGGGTATTTAACAGATCTCTATGGGATCCTTAGGTCTTTATCAAGATCTGCCTTTTCCGAAGATGTCTTGGTTGGTCTGTCGGCTACGCCTTTGCCTGTATTGCCGATTTGGGCTTTCAGCCAGTACAGTGAGACTGGGACATCCACAAGCTGCCTGATTTCTACTGTAAGGTTGTTTTGGGGCTGAACTTTTTGGAGAGATTTCAGTATGCTCTTACTTCTGCGTCTGGCAAGTTTCGTGGGATTCCAAAGAAGATCTTGCTGAATTGCTGTCAGCTCAGCCTGAAAGATGGTGTGTGATCTTCTAGTATGTACTGCAAGTCTCCAGATAACTATCAATCTAGAATACAAAAGGTGCTCCTACACGATCAATGAATTTTGATACAAAATTACCAGTTGGGCTTCCGGTCTATTAGCTGGCTACCTTCTAATCATTAAACCAAGATTTCATCATTTTACTACGATTGGATATCATCTAAAGATACCTGAGTGTTAATTGTTTTATAAGTCAATATTACTACAGTGACAAAAATTTTCTAAAAATTATCTAAGTAAATAATGAAGTAAAAATAATAAAACTTGTGTTTTTATATTCTTAAAGATTTTTTATTATTAATTTGATTCGAAATAAATTTACGATCATAGGAATATAAAATACCGTAAAACAGGGTTACTTTGCACCCATTTTCATGACTTTCGACAGAATTTTGAGATTATTTGCATGTATTTCTCTAAAGGAAAGGCTTTTCTAATTTTTTCCTCATTGAGGGACTATTAGAGAAACGTTTTGAAGCAAAATTTGAATCAGACGGTGATTTAATAATTAATTATGGTTTTTCGAAATTTTGGTATAATGTTACCTCATAGGTGGATATACTTTGCACCTGAGATTTTTTCCGTATATTTCACTAAAAGACTCACTGTGATGCAATGCTAATCAATTTATTGACAACCTGGGTGGAAATATACAAAATAATCTTAAAATCCAGCAAAAACATTTTTTTCGAATAAAATTACCCATTTACAACTTTTTCAGTTTATTTTTGTAACAAATTATTTATAATAATTATATTTATAATAAAAATTGCATGAAAGTCAATGTTAAGTATTTTCAATTATAATCTGAAAGTAATGTAAAAAAAATTTCAGTACATTCATATAAACAAAAAATATATCAAAATTTAACAGAAAGGAAAAACAAAAATGTTGCTCGAACAAATGTTGCAACGGTCTTTTCCTTATCAATTAAGAAAACCAGGGGATTTCCATGTTTAGTTATATGAATTAGCTTTCTTTTGTAATAAACTATTCTCATGGGGAACGAAAAACGCTTTTGTCTCTTTAGGATTACACTAAATTTGTGAAATGGCGTTAAATGAAGCTTCTTAGGTCCCTGGAGAGAACTGCATATACCTACAAGTCCCTAACTTCCTTTTATACACCCTGGACATATCTGAAGCTTAAACAAACATTGTTCTTGTTATTATTTAATACAAAAATAAGTTTAAAAACTAATTGGTGTTGCTTTTTATAAAAAATTCCATGGTGCAAAGAATCCTTCCTTTTCGGTGCAAAGCTTCCCCAGGTCAGAAAAAAATTAATTATAACTTAACTAACAAATATAATTGGCATTTAAAGCAACAAAATGAAAGCTCGGCTTATTATCTTTCACATTTAAATGCACTTGCATTCAGAAATGTCATACTTTCCCAACCAGAGACAGATTTTTCAGCGCTAAAATTTTCTCTGAAAAATTGGCTCATTGTCTTTTCCTTCTGGAACCTCCAGAATGATTGTTATATATGTTTAAGGCATGAAATACGCTAGTCTGTGTTCCCAAGAAGATAGAAAAAAATCTTAATCCCGTATCCCGAATCAGTTGATTGCTATTTCACTTTTCACACAAATTTTATAAATGTTATTTTTTATTCCTGATTTTCTTTCTGAATACATAGGGACAATTTGAATTCATGCATTTGCAAAAATATTTAACGCATAGTATATTTCGTAAATTGTTCTAATGTTCGAAAACGTTATACAGAAGTAGCGACGCGCTTTTCAACAATTAAGTCACGGGACCTTTAAATATTATTAACCTGGTAATGATAAAAATGTAATGAATTTAATGAATAAAGAGCGCTACTATCTTGTACCTTCCTGTGCCTTGCTTTTGCTCAAGAAAAATTATACTTATACATGCCACTGTTTTTAAAATGTAACAAATGTTATTGCAGTGTATATCATAAAGTAGTTGGTTTTGTTTCTTGGTTTGCTTTTTGAATAAGTAGAAACTGTTTGAATTGTCGTTAACTGATACTATTGAACAGTTGCATAAATTATACACATACAGCTTATTTTGTTACTCGTTCAAATGTCCGATAACGTGTTAATGTTGAATGTAATGCTAAGGAAGTCGCATACACACACAAAAAGAGACGAGTAACGCAAAATGAGTCACGTAAATACTTTAAATTTTATCGCCATGGTAATGTAACTGAAACGACGAACACAAATTGATAAATTTTTAAATATCTTTCTGAGAAGAAAAGTGCACTGATGCGATAGAGGTTCTGATTTTCATTTCATCGTTCCTGAAGGAAATTAAATGAATTATAACAAAATGAAGAGGAATAGTTTTTTAACAGTATAAACAAACGGCTAAATATAGAATTATATTACGGGTATAAAAAACATACCACGTCTTGTCATTGATCTCGTTCGCTTTTTTTAAAAATACTTTTGTACATCGACCTTTATCGATTAGAGCTACCTACGCATTCGTTCTTACAATACAAACAGTTATCTAAGGACAAACATTGAAATATCTTCCACGAAGTGCTTGATATAGACGCTTAGGTAAAAAAAAGTTGTTAATATTGACCTCTTACACCTGCAGAGACGAGATGTAATAAAATAGACGTTTTTCCCTCCCCGAAAGTAAATAGGCGGAGAGTTATGCCTATTTGTTTCCGTGGTGCCTGCCTAACTGAGGATTCGGGGAAGAAACCTATTTAGACTCTTTATTACATCACCTCCTGCTCAGAAGAGAGGCAGAACCTCTAGAATAAGAATAAAAGAAGATAAATATGAAGCATTAATAAAGAGACCATTTGCCATCTCTTCACTTCCATGCAGATTTGAAAAATAAAAGTATCCTAAGTCTGTATTTTCTGAGCTTACTCTCTGCAGAAAAAAAGTTAAACAAAAGGCGCATCTATTTAAAAACTGGAATTTATATGCAAAATGGAAATATTCTGCAATAATAAAAGTTCTTATAGTTCACAATAATTCTTGGTATTAATCTTAAAGGTAGAGAGATTTTTCCAATGATAGGGGTTTAAACAGTTGAGTATAATTCGTGATATTAATCCAAACTATTTACCTATTTAATGAATAGACTAGCTGCTTACCATAAACGTTTCTGTGCTTAGGCTTTAAGAAGTGCATAAATTCAAAGATGAGCTATGAATAAAGATAAAAGATGATAAATATAATGCATATTAAAATAAAACGAGCATTTCCGTCTGTTTAGTTCCAAGCTTATTTCAGTATTAACGGTATCCTTATTCTGAATATTCTGAGTTTTCTCTTTCTACAGAAAGAATGAAAAGTGAAACAAAAGGTGTATTTATTTAAAAAATGGAATAAATATGCAAAATGGAAAATTTTTGTAATGATAAGGGTTTGAATAGTTCACTATAACTGCGGGTAGAAATTGAAAATATTTAAGTAGTTTATTATTAGACTACTTATACAATTGTCTAATCTGCTTACTATAAAAACTTTTGTATTTAGACTTCATGAAATGCTTGATTCCCGAAATGAGCTGTACTACAAAATGTTTTATGAGCGGAATACGGAAGCTGCGGGCAGTCTGTCATTTATAAGCTCAATGTTGATTTTAGTTCGAAATTCAAATAATCTTTTCTTATTAGAATATCAATTTAGCTTCGTGAAACTTTTGACCTCTTTATCTTTTCACCCTTTCGAGAAATTTTTAGTTTAATTTTTCATATCAAATTATTGCAGTATTTTGTAGATGTGTTTTTTAAAAGTGAGAAACTTCTAGATTATTTTAATGTCCACAGAAAATAACGAAATCTCTGAATGTTTAATCAACTTCTGATTTAGTAAAGTATTTAAAAATGTTTTAATTTATAAAAAGAAGGAATAAGGTTATAAACTTATAAACATTATTATCAAGATGACTTTATTGCATTGGGATTCGAAAGACTGATTTAATCTACTTTTCAGCGGAGAGGTTGAAACGAATTGTGTTTCATAATTTCCACTATTAAACTATCTTTCCTATCGTCTCTAGCATTTTAGGTTTTTACAGAGACGTCTAAGCCTTCTTACAACGATTTAAAAATATTTGGTATTTCAATGGGTATTTGTGAACCTAAAATGGAATGATATAATTTTTTATCTAAACGAATAGTCTTCTAAAAGCAGAATCTAACAGCAGAATGTTTAAGAATTACATAATGATTACTTATCATTTAACATATTTCAATTTCATTTGAAATTTCAATTAAAGACCAAAATTCCAGATTTCTTGGAATTATAGAAAAAGGTATTTTCTTTAACTTCTTTTAAATTCAATAAGAACGTTGCAATATTGAAATACTTTAGTCTAGATATGAAATAAGCTAAGACTCGGGGGAAAAATAAAACAACTACTAAAATATTTTATAAAACAGCAGCGTTATTAAATGTTTTAAGAAGAAACACTAAATTATTTATAGGAATAATTTGTTTGGGCTACACGAAGAAAACAAAATAAAAAAATACCTATATTATTATCGATAAAGTATATAAAAAATAAAGAGCAAGAAAGTAAATCAGGGAATGGACGCTTTTAACGAAGGTCACTAGATGTAAGGTAAAAGCTTTACGAACAAAAATAAAGTAGAGACAATGTGTAACTAATGTCAATTAACCTTATTTTGTTTCAGGAAATTGTGCTGAAACGAAACCTCTTGAGAAGATAATTTTTAAGACGAAGTAATTAGAAGAGTTTGGGACAATGAGTATCAGTTTCCAATTATAAATACAATTGATACTAATAAAAAAGTACGAGAAATGTGATTTATTTTTGTTTGTCGGGGAGAATACGTCCAAGTTTCTTTTTCTATCCTGACTGAGTGGTTTGATTAAGATAAAATAATTCTTTCGATTTCTTTCACAATAAACCACATTAACTGAGAATAAATTGTTTGCTTCTCCTTGCTCTTAAGGTATTTGTGTGTTAATAAGAAAATCAAAGACTCGCTGGAAAACTCAATACATTATATAGGCGCTAAATAATTCAGCGAAAAATTCTTAACCAATAGCCTGGCCGAATAAAGCACGCTTGATATTTAGAATCTTGTATCTCAACAAAATTGGTCAACCATATATCGCTACATTGGACTGTGGTTTTCCGTTTGTTTATTCTGTGCATAACATGGATACAGGTCGTTTCCTCTCAAAAATTCTACAATCAGGAATTCTTCTGCACAAGTTTTGGAATAGTAATGATCACCATCTTACAACTGTGCTCACCAGTGACTTTCATTGCATGCCAATTTTTTTAGGAACTTGATATATATTTTTTTATTTCCCACACCGATCTAGACTACATAAACGGGTGTAAGACAATAAAAAGCCTAGGGAGAAAATTTTATTTCTTAAAATATATCTAAAATACACTATTATTAAAATATATTCATTTTTATAAATTTAAAACTTTAAAAATCTCCAGGTTTTAAGAATATATAAGTAAAATAAAATTATATGTTAAAGCATCACTACATCTATAGGGGAAGGGCGGGTGGAGTGGGCCCACCTAGTGTTTCTAGGGCCTGCAGATAGACAGCGACCCATTATTTTTCCTACAGTAAAGCCCTAGTATCAGTCGGCCATGGGTTGACATAACTGCTTTATTTCGTCCCTCGGGAAATTTTCTTTGTTTGTGGCCCTGTAAGTGGTTGCTTCGTTTCATTTTTGACGACCCCTTGCACTTTTATCGACTTTTGACGACTCCTTGCAAGGGTAAGAATAAAATTATGAAACTAGTGTTATTATTTAGCTTACTTTATTTAGATTATGGTGTGAAAGTTTCATCTTTAACCGACTTCTGCCGTCACAATGTTTTTCTTTTCAATGTCCATGTGAGTATAACATACATTTTTACAAAAAAATGCATAAGTTCAAGAGGAAGCCTGAAGCTGAGGGTCGAGGAGAGTTATTTGCGGATACCATGAAACTTGCAATTGAAAGGGAGGGACGTGGTGGCCTAGTAATAAGGTAACGCCTTTGAGGCCGGTGAGCTCCACACTGTAAAAAAAATCGCGTAAAATTTACGGTTTTAAACTGGCACCTGGGTTGGTTGTGCAAAACTGTAAAAGTTACGAAGTAAATCCGTAGGCACAACGGTTTTTTATCATACAGGAACAAGTTTTTCCCGTAAAAGTTAGGAAGTAAATCCGTAGTCACAACGGTTTTTTACCGTATGAAATCAAGTTTTCTCGGTAAAAATTAAGGCATCGATGTAAGTGACGACATCGACTGAGTTTAGTTGTTTTTCTCCTTCTGTTCGAGTTGAGTTGAAATGTGCTGATGTGTATTATCACTTAGGAATATTAATTGATCAAGGCTTAATTATTAATTTCAATTAGTTTAATTTTTAATTGAACTTACTTGGATGATTTCGATGCAAGTTGGTGACAAAACTTCGAACTCCTCCGAGCCAGGGATCGCAACCGCGTTCATAGAAACAAAGGGCAGCCGCTCTAACCACTAGACCACGTGAGACTTCATAACACTTCATAAAACGAAGTAAAAATAATCTATTTCAGTTTGTAAGTCACTATAGCTCTAGTGGCGCCACCTAGTGGTGTAAAAATCAACTATTGCCAGAACACGTGTTTTAAGGTTAGCTTTCATGAGTGACAAAAGGTTACTGCAACATGTGTAAACAATAGCGGAGATGGAACCCTATTAAAAACATGAAATGAATGCAAAAAAATTATATTTAAGAAAAGGGAAAGTTATCGTACGGAAAGCAATACCGTATGACGAAAAATAGAATTTGAACTGACGGTTTTAAACCGATTATGGCTGGAGCGGAAAATGGTGAAAAACCGTTTTGTCAACAAAACAGCTTTAAACCGTCAAATATACGGAAAAAGTCCGGGGAAAAAACGGATATTTTTTACAGTGCAGGTTCGAAACCCGATTCCATCAAAACTCAGCCATGTATGAGGCCTGCTGCAACCTAAATCATACGCAATGATCAAATTGCCGCTGGTGTAGAGCTGACGTTTGGAGAGGGGAGGCGGGGGGTGTCAGATCAGGCATCGTCCTCGCCATCTGACCGCGGTTCAATATTACAAGGTGCGTCCCAAGATATCCTTCGTGTTTCTTCAAAACGAGATGTCAATATATCTAAACTAAATTAATTTCAATTGCAAGTGTTTTGGAAAATAAATTGTCTAAAAGGGTTGCATCCGACCATTACGGCGCACTTAGAAGTAACTGCAGAAAAGAAAAATTAATTATATGACTAATAACTAACTAAGAATAAATAACTAATAAGATAACTATGGAAATGTACAAAAATTTCTCTCTATTATTGTAGTTTGGCTACAGAAAAAAAATATAGCGATTTGTAGGCAAAAAAAATTATTCGTTTTCATTTTAAACCTTTTGTTTTTTAGTGTGGCCCATACTACCCGACATTTAAATTTTTATAAATTATCGACTTAGAAATTAGTTGTCATTTGTAATTTGCGTAGATTAGATAAATTTGTTTAATATAATCAACATGAAAAAAAGTGTTAAAAAAGGTTTTGAATAGTTATAATAATATATATAATATTATTTATAACTAATATAATAATATTTCAACTGAATATCTTATGCATAATTTTATATTCCTGGTTCCCTTAACAAAGTAGTTTTAAACTTCAAATTGCTATAGTCATTTAACCCGCGTTCTTTTCACATCCTTGCACTCTTGTTCTGTTCCTTGTCTACAGTAACGTGAAATGCGTATTTGATTTCAACATTAAATTGGTGCGGCGCATTTTACGTCCAACAGCATGCTCATTGGCTTAAAACACGCTGATAATAAGAATTAAAACATAGCAACGATAATTTTTCAGTTTACTAGACTATTTCATTATACAGTGTGCCCGCTAAAGTCCGTTGTCACCCCAATAATTTCTGAACGGCAAGAGCTATAGTCATAAAAGTGGGGTCTAGGTATAGTAAAGTTGCCATGCGCTACGCAAGGAAACCGCTTGCAGAGCCTGCTGGCGTCAAAATTCGGAGTTAACGTTCTTATCTCAAAAACGATACGATATATGTAAGTTGTTTAGCATCATCGATTTAGTAAGAGAAGGCACATTCCGAACCGTAATGTTGAAAATAGAAGGCGTTAAATGCATATTTGTTTGGTTCACAACTCCCAAAATTGTAACGCGACATAACGCGGAAGGAAAGAGAAAAGAAAGGACGTAATATCCGATTTTCTAGAGGATTTGCCGCTGAGTGACTTCCGGAATGTATGGTTCCAACACGATGTATCCCTCCGCACAAAGTATAAAGTGTCCAACAGTACATTCGGGACACATACCAGCAACAAGTTATCGGATATGGTGGTTGCGTAGAATGACCTCCACGTTCACCTGACCTGAACCCATTGGACTTTTTTCTGTGGGGATACATGAAACAGTGAATGCATGCAACCCCTCCACCAACATTGCAGTAACTTCGAAACCGTATTACGGATGCTTGTGCCAGCGTGTCACCTGCCATGTTGTGCAATGTGCAGCGGGAAGTGCAGTCCCGTGTCCAGTGTAATGTTGCTGAAGAACACTATTTTGAGCATGACAGATAGATGAGCCTCATTTCCGGCAAGTGCAGTTTTGTTCAACGCGATCAAACAAATGTGCGTTTTGTGCTTTACATTTGTATCATTTTTGTGAGCAAGATGTTTGTTTGTAATAAATCGATGATACTGAACAACTCTGTAATTGACTTTTTTCCCGTATATCGTACCGTTTTTGAGATAAGAACGCTAACTCAGAATTTTGCCGCCAGCAGGCTCTGTAAGCGGTTTCCTTGCGTAGCGCATGACAACTTTGCTATACCTAGACCCCACTTTTATGACTATAGCTCTTGCCGTTCAGAAATTATTGGGGTGACAACGGACTTTAGCGGGCACACTGTATACTTATTTACTATCTTGAGGGCTTCCTTTGCAGATATCACAGAAAAATTGATCAAATAAAAAAAGAAATTAAAATTCAGTAAGATATTTTATTAGCTTTCAACAATGGAAGAGAAACACGCAATTAAATATTTGTTTAACACGTTCACGCCGGGGTTACAATTCATGTTTCTCTCCCATGGGCGGCTCTTTAACCGTTTGCGGAGCAGTGTGCCAGCTGATGGCACACCTAATTTCACTCGCTCCTCAACCGTTAAATTCAACTACAAATGAAAAATAATAGATTTAGGATAGGACTAATAGTACTCCTTTTAGAATGTATATAACAGCCTTGTGTAATTTCGCTTCGGAATAAGAATTATTAGAGATAAAGTTTGGAAAAATTACTTAACTCAGAGATAAGAATTTTTCAGTTCTGGACGTTTACAATTTTAGCAAATCAACTCGAAAATTTTTCTCCAATATTCTTGAAGTTTTAATTTATGATTTTCTGTAAGATTCAACAATAATTTTTGAGTATATCAAGGTGGCTGTATATAAGGGGGTTCTCATATGAGAGGGGTGACCCCAAAAGGGGACGACCCCCTCGGAATGAAGTAAGTTTTTTTAACCTTTTTTGTAGATTCTATTTCTAGACAATAAACTAAACCAATTAATGATGTTTTTCATCATATTTCAAAACATTTAGTGCCTTGCGCGGCAAGGGGTTAAGAGAGCTTTGCTTTATCGGGCCGCGCCGATCTAAAGCGAACAATGACATTTTACCGCAATGATAACCATTTCTGCTCTTTATTTTTTTACCACTATTGCCGTCTTTTTTTGCCAGCACTTTGTTTGAGATGTTTTTAAATATTGCATAGAAATAAATAAAAAAATATGTGTATACTATTGAATTGTTATGTTTATGTTATCGAATTTATTATTTAAGTTACATTTATAATATTGAGTTGAAATAAAATAAATTCTACTTTTTCAATTAATATACGTTAAATTTCCATTGTTTTAATTTTAAACTATATGGGAATTTTTTCTAGTTACTAAACGAACTAAATTGTGGTACGCGCCGCCTGATGGGACATATCAGTGCGAGCCACCGGTGGTACGTGCCGGCATGAATGTGTTAAACAATGAAAACGGTTTGAAATGCGTTGCAAAAATGAAAAGTATTGTTGTAGATTATGCCAAAAAATATTTTAAAAAAATTATTAAAATTAGAGAAAAAATTGTACGACAACTTAATTGATAGGATTGAAAAGATAATTTTTTAAATTATCAGATGGTGTAAAAATAATATTTGTGTTGTAAAATGTTTGGAAGATATTAAGGAAAAACTCCAAAATTTAGCTTAATTTTTAATTAATTAAAATTTCAATAAAACGGCTCCGAGGTGCACATTCCCATCCTCCAAAGTATGTTTGTGCTAAATTTGTTGTTCTAGGTCTAGAGGTCTGTCCTGTAAAGCACCAACACACTCACAAACGCACACACGTGTACACACGCACACACACATTCTCCTTTATTATTAGTAGAGATTGTAAAAATAAGAAAACAGTAACTGTTTCAAAGCATCATAGATACCGCCGCTCCTTTTATAGGCATCGCAGACATTTCCGACAGACACATTATTTTTACTTAGGTTTCGGGACCACTCTTTTTTAAAGGTATTTGCGAGTTTTCTGAGATGATATGCTAAGGTGTGGGGGCATTAAAAAAGATAAGGGGACTTTTTATTGAATTTCGTCAAAACAGAAACAAGAATAATCAGTTATACATCAGAATAATTATGGAAACTCAACGATAGAGAGTCTTCCGGAAGTACTGAAAAGGATAGGGAATAGTGAAGGTATAAAATATCTCTTTGTATTGAAATAATCACTTCCTCTTGCACTTTCTTGCAGGTCATAGAAAGGGAATTTAATCTCTCGTTTATGAGGAGCAACATTCCCTGTAATCGTAGTTGAACATGTGTCGCTACTGTTTGGCTGACTGTGGCTAAAATTCTCTTGCTATTATGACTCCCAGAAACGGAAATGTTAAAATGTCATTATATCATTAACCGAGGAGTCCATCTATCTGAAAACTCATTCTGCCTATGTCTGTGAAATACGTTAAAAGGTTTCTTGGTACGTTTGTAAGGAAAGCATCACCAATGAGTGATAATTTTTCATAAGAAGTTAATGGGTTAATTAAAATATGCACAAAGAATGGGAATGAAAATGAAAACAATGAAATCATATTTTCGTTAAATTGTTAGGGAAGAGTTCAAAGGTACGTTTTTAGTATTGACTTTACAAACAGCAGATTACAAGTTCAGTCGAACTTCAACAATTAAGACTTCCGCATTTGGAATTTAAAAAAGATAGTGATCAACTCATCGAAAATTAAAATTAATATAGAAACAACTAAGAATAATAAGAATTTCAAGTGCTCGATTAATAATCCACCTGTGCCCGAGTGAGTTTTTAAAATATCGCGTGATACAAATCGCATCATTTAATTATATTAGCTCGTACTTCAACATATTATACTGTAACACGAAAAATCGAATAGACGGATAAAAGAAATTTCTTAATACATATGAACAATACCGTGATTTCACAACTGGCTTGGGACCAAAATGAAAATAAAATCCTTTAATATACATACATATTGTATTTAATTTTACCAAACGATCAATATAAACTTCAATACAAGAGCAGTAATGTACAGGAATGTATGGTAAAACTATAGACCAAAGTTACTTTTTGGTTTTTAATCGATGACGGATAACAGAAACTAACGGTTAAACGAGTGACGGTTAATCGAAGTTTCACTGTACTAGTTTATATATATCTGGCGTTGCTCGGGATCAAAATGTCTGCATAGACCCACACTTTTTTCTAGGAAAATTGTCGCTAATTTTCCGCAACAAACATAATTATCCTTTGCATTCCTTCTTTTTCAATTTAATCTTTCAAAACTACACTATTTAATACTTTGTAATGATATGACTTGAATAAAAATGCGAAGAGTTGGTAGAAAGAACATGCATTTTTAACTCCCAAACAATATTCAGTATAATCTCTACACATAAAAGGCAAATACCATGACTCACTTATCACGAAATCTTCCAAACCACGAGGCGTGGGAACTTGAAATTTGGCAGGTTGTTGAGGTTTGGGTAGTAGGTGTTCACTAAGAAAGAATTTTTTAAATTTTAATTAATTAAAATTTACCTTAAATTTTGGCGTTTTTCTGCAATAACTTCGGAGTATATTGTCTCAAGAAAATCATTTCAACACCACCTGAAAGTTTAAAATTTAGCTTTTCAATGACACCAATTTTGTTTCCATGCAGCATTCTGTTTAGTTTTAATTAATTTTTGAAAATGTTTTCGAACATAATTTCCAGGAGAGAAACGGCGTTGTTCATGGTTCCTCAAGGTCACAGCATAATGTTATAGCACTGGAGGGGAGGGGAGGGTTTGTGACGGGTTACGATCTAGGGAAAATGCTGACCAGTCACAATTCACCCCAGTGGCAGCAAGTTTGGGGGGGGGGGGACGACGAGGGTCAGTCCCCCCTACTTTTTTTAGGGAAAGATTAAATTTTTATTTCATTTTAGCTACCTGAAACTAGGAATTACAAAAAAGCAATAGTGCTCGGGAAAATTAACTAATTTTTTTTAATTTTAATGTCCATCCTCTATACTCTCGGGTCTTTTAGATGTCTATTAATTTTTTGCCGCCTCACTTTTTTCACCCAATCTTGTACCCACTGGTTCACACGGGGTGTCCAGCATGTAAATTGCATTTTAAACAGCGCTTGCATTTTAAAATTCTCGACTTGATACATTTTACTATTTGCCAAATACAATAATATAAAATACAAAAATAAAAACTAATTTCAACGGGCGAACCAGCTGGTCGCCGAAGGAAGCTAGTAAATAACATACGAGAATATTCCAGACTTGTCTAAAAACTTATTCAATATCCCAGATTGATTGATAATGTTCCGGAAGGTGTACCATATTCAAAATGTATATAATGTTGTATAATATTCTTGACTGTTCCGAAATGTAGTAAAGTTCAAAAATATTCTAGAAAGATATACAATGCTCCAAAATTCTTTGCAAACTTATGGGAAGTTCGACACATTTCCTAAAGAGTTGGAAAATATTCTACAGTATTCCTACACGTCCCAGAATGTTAACCTTTTATAATGTTTTACGGTTTTCACACGTCACCCACGTCGAAGTTGTTGCGGTAGGGATATAGAACGCAACAATATTTTTACTCAGTTAGTACGTAATAATTGTCCCAAGTTTGGTTGAATTCGGTCTTGTGGCTTAGGAGCAGATATGGGAGAAGCATACATAAAATAACTTTTAACAATATTAAGATTTTAAATTTTGATCATAAGGTTTTCTAAATTCTAATAATTACAAATCAAAATAAAAAATGGAACAAATCATGGATATATATATAACAAGAAAGCTTTAGACAAAGGAGAAAAGTATATAACATCTGATCCTGAATCTCAGTATAGAATACAATACAGAAACTGACAACGGGAACGGTATATTCATGTTCTGACTGTGGCATATAGATCACCAACCGCTGTTACGAAGGCGCTGATTCTCTATTGGGAGATGCTTCTAGTTTATTCAATCAGTTGGAAAAGCAAACGTAATCGTAAGTTACGATCTTCTCGTCATAGGATGAAGGAGAAGGTAATTCCTATTCGAGTGAAAGTAAAGATGACTCTGAATTGACAGCCGCATCATTTCGAGACGGTGAAGTTTCACCAGCAAATGAACCTAATTTTTAGCAGTTTCTTAGAGTTTATTAGGAGAATGTTTGAATTAACTTCGGTTTCAAGTTAAAAGGAGGTATTTTGTGGATTTCATCCATATTTTGCACCCGGTATTCGTAAGCTCTGCTTGAAAATGCCATAATTTTTTCGATATCTAATTAAATATATTTTTATGCTTGAAAGCATTAGGAAATAAGAGCAAAATTCGATTGAAAACTTTTTAACAGCATAAGGACTCCCAACCCCCTCCCCTAGGCTCCATTCTTTCACTCAAGAGTTGTCCAATTTCTTACCGGACATTTTCATCTTACTTCTGCCATTTTGGAAGATCTCAAAATGCATGCTGCCCATGTGGGGAAATTGGTGACCCACTTCACTACATTTTCGAGTGTGCTCTTACTAAGGACTTGAAGAAGAATTTCGATCGGGGAGACCTCTCTTCTTTAATTCCTCACAAACCAAATTTGAACATTATCAATAATATAATTGATAGGATGAATAACATCATTCCCATAGTTTAACATCATTCCCATAGATGGTAACCCTTCGTGGTTGGATCCCTGACGGGGTCTTAGCAGAGAGTGATGACGTGAGGATTTTTTTTAAACCCAAGAGTTAAGGGAGGGGTTTTTCCCAATGAAGATTTCTGCCTGTGAGTATGGCATGGTTTCTCGCTTTGATTGCGGTTAGTACACGGACACTGCCACAAAACCATCGACGCACTCGTCCGCGGAAATGGGGTGGTGTTCCGGAATTTCTGTCCCCCTCCCCCCAAATTAAAAACTCTACAAGGCTATGCGCATAAGTTATAGGCACTAACATTTTAGGAGGTGTTCATCACAAATGAAAAAAAAAATTAATGCGACTATTTTAGGGAAACAAATGCGCGTAACTTTTTATCAATTTAGCATTATAACGATTTCTGATGTAATTTACCTACAAAAATGCTATAAGTATTATGGAATTTATTGTTTTAGACTTCTTTAAAAATATAATATATTAATATCTGATCATCATTCTTTCAAACCGTATTTAGATTTATGGAAAGTCTGCGTTTGAAAAAAGAAAATGAAAATCGACTCTGAAAATTGAGACACGATGGTTTAATTGCACAGAAGAATTTTTTTATCATATGAGCCATCCGGTTTCAGGCTTACATGTTAAGCGGTTTTTAATTTAATAATATTAGCGATGCTTTTTCAAGCTACTCGAGTGTTATTTTGGAAAAGTACTGTCCGCGGTGGCTTAATGGTAAAGTGTCGGCATTAGAGTCGGAGGGCTCCAGGTTCGAAGCCGAATTCCACTTAAGATACGCCGTGTATTGAGCCTGCTGCACACTAAATCATACCTGGGGGGCAAAAGCCCTCTCGCTGGTGTGATTCGGAAGCTTGGAGAGGGGATACCAGTTCAGGTGTTGTCTTCGTCATCTGACCACGGTTCGAAATTACGAGGTTCGTCCCAAAATAGCCTTCGTGTTGCTTCAAAACGGACGTTGATATAACTAAACAAAACTTTGGGAAAGTGCTATCAATTTTGAAGTGTGGTGAGATGATGAGGGCAATGACACATGACACCGCAATCCACTCTCTAAAGCTGCATGTCACACCAACGTGAAGATGTACAATCGCGGACTTCAGATTTGGCCGACATACACGGCAGATTTCGAGCCGACTCGAACCCTCAGCCTAGGCATTACCATTAGGTCACCGTGGCCCCAATACCCTTTAGTTATGTCGGTGTTGCAAGAGTTTAGATTATAGAAAGTAACAGGATTGCCAAGAAATATTTCACGTTGTCTTGTACCAGAACTTTCTATACTACATACATAAAATGTTGAATTATTTAACAAAAATGAGTGCAATATGTAAGAAAAAAATCTTTTAAATATTTTAGTAAGATTTTCTGGTAAATCTTGCAAAGCAGTAATTGATAAATGCAAGGTGCTTTCAGTTTTCCCCCTGTAAAAACATTTTAATCTATCTTCTTCGTAAATCTGATACGTGTAACACACTCTCTCAAGAAAGTATTACTTACGAAAATCAAGGAATTTTAGACCAGTCTAATGTAATTAAAACTAATTCCTTTAGCATTTCCCATCTGAATGTTTTTATATTTAAAATGTGAAGCGAATGCTTTTCCTCGGATTCCAAGAAATTAGCCTATATATTTTCTAATCCACGCTCATTTGAAAAGCGAAATAACGTAACTCCTTTAAAAAGATCTTAAATCATATACCTTTACTCATTTAATCTAATGCGATACCTATAGGAGTTTTAATTGGAATTAAATCTCGCACGATATTTTTAAGGGAACTATCACACTTCGTTTGCTTTGCTGCCTAAGCAATGGGATCGAAAAGTTGTGAAGAGTTTCGGTGCTTCTGGTGTGGTCTGGGGTCTTTCAAACTGGTAATTAAGGTTATAAAAATGTGCAGCATTAAACAAGTAGAAATGCATCCTTTGAGATCAAAGGGGATGTATGGTATTTTAGATATAGGTGGATTCAAGTCAAGTGTAATCTATTATGAATGTTTTATATGCATATAATTGCTTTCAGGTAATTAAATTAATTAAATACTTTAGATGAGAATTGATACTGAGGCCTTTTTCAGTTAAGTAGTCTCTTGTCGAGGAAATAAATGCCGTGAAGTTTATGTGTTAAAAAATAAGGCGCTTATATTTATGTCTGGAGGATTGAGATTGCATCTGTGGAATTTAAGAAGGATTAAAATTAAAAAGGCTGAAGGGTTTAATTATTAAAATTGACGAACGTGGACTTCAGTAATGTTTAATAAGCATATTTATATCATGTAAAATGTTGTCTGTCATCCAAATTTTCCTTTATTTCGCAATGATAACACTTAATGAAAAAATACGTTTGAAAATGTTGCGTATTCTAAAGAGTCTTTAGTAGTATTCATTTATAAAATAAGACACAAGGAGCATTTACATGTAATTATTTGATTTTTATTTGTTGAACACAAAAAATTCTGTTACAGGAATTAAAGAAAAAATTTTATTTTTGGAAAAGGAGAAGAATCAAAGAATTATTTAAAAATTATAAAATATTTCATAATTTTACAATGAACTGTGCTATGCAATTATGAAGATTTTTTTAAATTTTGTAATGTAGCAATATGACTTTCAGTATTATAACATCCTTTCTGTGTGTTAGTATTAAATCAGATAGAGTTAATATAAAGTGGAATGAATGTCTACTGAAAATCTCTATTCTTTCATTTAAGCGGCTAAATTTATGCAAATATTTTTTTGATATTTAAATGCATTTCTTATGCTAAGTGGGAACATTTTTTGAGAACAAATTAAAATTTAGAAACGGTAGGGCTATATAGAACTAATATTGTGAATAAAAAGTAAGGAGGAAATTAATTCAAAGTCGGGACAACTAAAACGGATTATTAATTCGACGAAAACTATTTGGTTAAAATTAATAGACATTGTCTAAAGGAAGCAGGAAGAAATATATGGTACTCTGGATCGGTATAATGATACGATTTCCTTAAAAAGTATAAAAATAATTGGAATTCGATTCCACATTAAGAATTTGATATAAAGTTAAGATGGAAGATTCAACGTGGGTTTCAGAACGGGAATTAATGGCAGTTCATTGTCTTCAAGAAGTGAAAATATTAGTTTCTTTATATTTTATACCAAAAACGTTCGCTTATGTATCAAAAACTATTATTTCCGAAAGAGAAATCCTTCTGGTAAATTCTCTACATGCTCTTATATCATGACAAATATTAAACAAAATTTTTTAAACATTGTTATTCAACTTGACTTATTTCATGTTTGTAAAGATGGAATTTTGTAATTAATTATTCAATTACTGCCTCATGCGCTCGAGCTTTGAAATTTTGTACACTTGTCTGTTCTCGATGACAATGAACTATTTTAATACTTTCTCAGCTTAATTGTCAGTTAAACTTTGATTTCATACATTTGGTACTACCTGGTAGTTAATTTGAGAAAAAATGGTTTAAAGATTCCAAAATATTTATAATAATGAATTAGAAATTAAAGCCTAAAATGCAGAAAATAATTTAAAAATTTCTACTTTTTAATGCACTAATAAAAGCGTTCTTTAAAAACCTTTTCATTAATTAAATTTATTTCTAGTATATCGGTCTAGTTTGCTTTCCATTAAAGAATTCTTGATTGTTAATTTGGTGTGGTGTGGAAGCTTGGAGAGGTGGGTGCAAGTTCAGGTGTCGTTCTTGTCATCTGACCGTGGTTCTTAATAGCCCCCGTGTTGACTCAAAACGGGACGTTAATATACTGAAACCAAACTTGATTGTTAATTTAATTTTAACAGTATCCTACTAGATTCAAATGAACTTATTGGTATTCACAATCATAACATTGTTAACCAGACGCAAAATTTTTATTTATTTCCATAATTTAAATGCCAATGCGATGAAAGAAAAGAATAGACTCGAGTGCATGGCAACAGAAGCAACCTAACAAGAAATATTTCAACAAATTATTTCTGTCAACTGTTCTTTGTATGATACTAAAGCCTCGAGTGTGCATTAAATCTTCCTTAAAATTGACGATGAAAACTTGCGCTGCTGAAGTCACGGATCTGCACGGAGGTGTCTGAGAGATATGCTAATAAAGCAGAAGAAAAAAGGTTTTCGCCGTTTTAAAATATTTCTTTCTGCTTTTAACACGAAGCATAAAGAGAAATTTCTCAAGCATCAAAAAGAGTACAAAGTTAAAACCAATATATTTTAGTATGCTCAGTTTATGGTTTCAGAATTAAACTATTATTTAATTTGCATTGCATTTGAACTGAGGTAGCGTTTCACAATTATTTACACAATAGCCAATTATCACAACTGTCAACTTTTCATGATTCGTGTTATATTTTTGATAAATAGAGTAGAATTACGTCAATGATTTTGAGAGACAAAAGAAAATTATTAAATTTTGCACATTTTTTTACTGCTAGTTTTAGGATTCTCCACGTTCTTACAATGCTTAAGAATCTATCTTAAAAATCTGCGTCAAAATGCTCTAGGAACTTCAAAGTAATGCATAATTTTTTTGTGACTTTCATCTCATGTGTTCAAAACACTGCAGCGACTGGCCTATCGCCCTGATTTCATTGATTAATACAAAGTCCTCTTTCTTATCTTTTACAGAATTTGTTCACACTTGTAATTATAAATAATGTTTTTACTATTGATTAGAAAAATGTATGTACCTTTTCTAAAACCGTTTTGCTAAATATTAGTATAATGATTTTTGTTTTCTTCTTCTCCTATGTTTTTTTCGTATCCTCCCCTTTTTTCGTATGTATTTTCTCTTCCTTTTTTTCTCTTGTAGGTATTTGTACCTTTTACTTCTGTATAATTTTGATTCCTTGATTACTGAAATTTTGATTTTCATTTCTTGATAGAGTTCAGTACGATTTTTTTTATTATTATTATTTTATTATTTTTTTATTTTTTATTTTGTTTTATCTACTTCATTTCATTATTTTGCATTATTTGTTTGTTTTCTTCTTTTAATTTTCTTCTTTACTTTTATTTTAATTTTTTGTGTTAAGAATTGTCTTTCAAAGTCTGAATTGTTTTGTATACTTACTTCTGTAAGCCTCATGTTGTACATTAGTGGCGTACGAGGAGTATGTCTTGTTTAATAATAAATAAATAGGTGCTAACGGACATCGTCTCAAAACAAATAAATTATCTCTGTTTACGGCTTCTACATCATAGTTTTAGCCAAGTTTCCGATATCATTTGTTAACAGATTTTTTCTGTATTCCAATCAATTGTTTACCTGTAGTTTCATTACCTTTTAAAGGAATTCCTGTGTTAATCAACAATAAATTTTTAGAAAGGATGAAATATCTTCAGTTTTACTTCTTGAACTTTCAGTTCGCAAAATATAGTGGAAAAGTAATGTTCAGGAAAATATAAGTAGCACATTTTTATAGTACATGTAGTGCTTTGCTGAAAAAATACAAGTAACATTGTAAATAAAAAATAATAGTTTTGCGAGTAACACAGCGCAAGCGATCAGTAAGAAATCGGGTTGTTTTACTGGAATAATCCTAGCGTTTTCGCCACGTAGAGAAAAATTTGTTGATCTGAAATACCAATAAAATCTTTTGACAAGAAAAGTCCATGCAGGCTTTGAGAAGATCTTCAATAGAAGATATTTCATGTTCAGCCACGAAAACTGGAATGACACATGAACTTTGAACAGATTGTTTAACACTAGTAAGAAACACGTAGTAAAGAAAGTTATCTTATTTAAATCATTTAATCATAATTAGTTCTATAACTGGAATAAAGTGCGTTTGTATATTGTTAGTTAATTCTTCTTATGCACCAGTAATTTCCAAACTATTATAAATAACCGTGGCTAAGGAATAGGTTTTTGTTTAAAAAAGTGATCGCAAAATGTTTTTCGTGTGAAAGAGTGCCTCAAGTTTCTGAAGAAACCATACATTAGGATTCATAAACTGAATCCACTTGGGATGTGAAATCGGCCACGTACACATTTAAATAGCTGTAGGTAATATTCTTCGTGAACAGATTGAAGAGATTTGTTAATCTATAAAACTAGTTTTTAATAAGAATTTTTTAATCTCAGTTTTTCTATGTTTTTCGTTTTTCTTCTTTATAACTACCTTCTAAATTAGCACCCCCTGCATATAATTTATTATCCTTCCAGTGATGTATAATTATATCCTATTACTCAAAGGAAATGGATGTTATAAACCATAAAACTTCAGTAATATACTATTCCCAAAAGATTACCACAATTTTGGCCATAACTGTATTCCACCATTTGAATGTCCCAGGGGAAGAGCCTGACTACTTATTCTGGCAACTCTAAGATAGGTGAAAGAATCAGCCGAATAGAATTATTAAAAGAGTTAATTTTTTTACCTCAGATAAAAGTTTAAAGTGTTGTCATGCTGATAAAATACATAACTTTTTAAAATTCTATTTTCTCAAAATATTTTTTAATTTTTTAAATTTAGCAATTATTCTTAATTAAAAGTACATAAAAGAAAGAAAATTTCTCGAATTTTGCCGGAAATAAAATAATGTACCTGTTATTAAAATTCGATTTATCAAATACTATAAAATAGGAAATGTTAGCTAGCATTTGAGTATATATTCAGGTGTAATTTCTGCATTCAAATTATTCTACATGTAAGATGTTAATAAATTCCTTACTTCAAAAAGCCACTGAGCACTGAAAACAACAGCTTGATAAAATTCAAACATATTTATATTCAGGACCAACAACTTTATCCGACCGCGAACAGAATTAGATTTTGCATTCCAGTCATAAACTTCAACTACAAACATTTTTTGAGATATAAAGAAAGCTTAAATCTTTCCAGAATTCAAAAGAATTCTTATAGTTAAAGTTTTAGTTTAAACTTAAATAAAAGGGGAAAACCGAGCGCTTGCTTACTTGTGATTCTAAAATGGCTACAGAATCTATTCCCAAAGTCTTCCGCCGACAAATTACGACCCTTCCCTCAGGTGGGTACATAAATATAAAAGTACAAACAATTTACCATGCCTCAACTATCCCAAGCTCTTTTAGATGAAAGCGCATGAAGTGTGCAATGCTCCCTACGGAACCGTACACGGAGATAAGAACTCGAAGACTTCCCAGCAAAAATAAACTACAAAAGAAACAAACCAAATCTCAAGACGATCGAAGGGGTTTCTTCCCCAGCAGCAGAGTCCTCTCCAACGACTCTTGTCGTTATCTTTCTACAATTAATATGATAAATACCGATGAAAAAAATTAACGAAAAGCTATTAGCAAATCCTCGCAATAAAAATAGTTTTTTCCCTTCTTCAAGCTTTATTTCCTTCTGTCTACCTGCTGTAGTAAAAGTCCTGTTTGGATATTTTGGTTGTTGCTTTTTTTGCGTCTCATCCATCCTATCGCTTTCAGCAAGTCTGGGAGCCATTTTTGCCATTTTTTGCTCTTGCCGCTTATCTTCTTGACTCTGAATCCTGGTCGAGTTGACAGTGATGAAGAGCGCCGATTCCCCCTCATACGATGCCTGCACTGGGCTTTCATCTCATCAGAAAGACATTTACCTAGTCAATGAGCGAGCATTAACGGAACGGGCCCCCCAAAAAATGGCTCCTCTTGCATTCCCATTAGTAGCAGCGACATTCGTTTGCATTAGACTTTAATTATTTCGGCAATAAATTGTTCCCGAAAGCCTTTTCCCGTCGACCTTCTTGCGGTTTCACTCTCCTCGAGTGCCACGCTTTTGTGAAAGGAAAATGAAATCGCATTAACATCCTCATTGGAGGCGGCTTGAAGTGAGGAATTTTTTTCCACGTCATCATTCTCCCTCTTTCTCCAACCCCAGCTTTTGTTTGGCTACGAGTTTATAAAACTCGGGAAGAAATGGAGTGCCGAGAGAAAACGGTGTTTTGTATCGAGAGTTGTTTGTTTTGATTGTAGTTAAGCGTGAATTGCATCGGGATACTTTGAAAGGAATGAGAGGTTGGAGACTGATGGGACGGACGAAAATCGGAGATGTAATGAAGTGAAAACACGCATGTAAGAAATTGAATGAAAGCAAAGCGCAGAGTTACCTCAACGGAAAGTAAAACCGAAATGAGTGCTCTAGCATCTGATCCGCTTTGACGGCACAAGAGAGATGCCTTTCAATGAAAAAGGAAATTGATTTGGCTTATGTGAAAGTGAGCCATTGTTAATAGCAAAAGAGGAGTTAAATTCCATTTATCAATTATAATGGGATTGAAAAAGACTATTATCCTCTCTCATTTTCTATTGCCCTGCTTTATCTTGCATGACGGCTTGATTTTATAATTCCATTAAATTAACGACTTCTGTCTAAAGGAATATAAGAACATCTTTTTGACAGGGAGGATGATTGGATAAGCGTATTATTAATAGAAACAGTACTGATAATAATACTATTATTAGTAGTATTTTGATAATTATTTTTCAGAATTTGTCATATTAATTGCAATAAAGAAACATCAAAAGGATATTATTAAGTTTTGCTTAGTTTAGTAAAATAACGTCCTGTTTTAAAGATACACAGGGTTATTTTGGGACAGCCAATTATTTTGAATCGTGATAAGACAATATCTAAGCCGGCAAAACTCTTTCCAAATTTCACACTACACTTTCGTTTGACATCGACGGATTCAATGTTCAACATGTTTGAGTCAACATTGAGACGGCAGAGTTTTGGTGGAGTTGGATCTCGAATTCGTTATATTCCGGTTCACGAAGGCAAAATTCTGCCAGAAGGTCACCTAAATTCAAAAAACAATTTAAACTCTGACTAAATTCTTTTATACCCATATATTACATTCCTCGACCATGTCCATATTTAAAACCAAATGTTTAATAAACAGTGAGAAACAGTAAAATATTTTATAATTTTCCAATTTCGACTGCAGTTTTATATTTTAATTGTAAGTTTGAATCAACATAGCCTATCTAGCTCTTGAACCATTAAACTCCAACATTCAATTCAACTCAATTTAAATTCACTAATCCTGTTACGCGATGCATTTTTAAGTTACAGATTGCAACCTTGATAGGAATATTTAACGGACAGAATAAACGTAAAGGGCGCTATTTTTACCTTTTACATAATGTTAAATTTTTTTATGAGGGAGAGTTTTTATTTTTCAATAAAGATGCACAGTTAATGAGATTTAATTACAAGGAATTGACACTTTTCATGCGCTAATGTTAGCGAAAGTACAGTGGAAAATGCAAATATTTTTGTGTGTTTCAACTATTGAGAGCATCATTGTGAATCGCGACTAATATGAAACTATTTGAGTATAGATACTATAAAATGTTTAATAATGTTTAACTCTTTAGCCGGAATATCGGTCATTATAACCTCTAAGTTGATCAAGCTTCATCAAAAGAAGACATTTTTGTCCCAATAACACAATATTTTTTCTCAAAAATGTTGAAATCAACAATTTTTAATTAAAATAGTGTTCTGAATTATCTGAATCAGCTGGTTTGACCTTGCGACTTCTTTCCCAATGAAAAAACAATCGTGATGTTCTGGAAAAGCGGTAATTGTGAAGGGTGTTCCATGTAAACGAATATACAAGGTTGTTGGAGGTAAATGGTTAAAAAGGTTTTTCTCCTTCTACCACTTCATCATTCAGTGCATATTCTACGTTTTCGATTGCACAGGTTTATTTAAAAATAATTACCTTCGATGTTTTTTTAAATTCCGAATCTCTGCACATGAAAGTTTGAAGCTTTCCCGTCCACTTCCTATTTCCGGCTCATTATTCTACATCTCCGTCTATTTATTCTGATTAATAAACCTGCCATAAAAGCAACCTGACGCAACGACCAGTTGGAGTGGAGTCGTATGTGGACGAAACAAACTCTTTTCATTTCAACTAAACCAACAAGGCGAGCGAAGATGAATTGCTCATTTCTGATTTAAATCGGGTGTCGGAATCGATTCGGAATTCATGTGGATTCTGGAGAGTAGCCCATTCAGCTTGGATGGACCTCGGGCGAAGAAAGGGAGGAAGGGATAAAACTTTTTCCTGCTCTTTTCGAAAAGAGCTTTTAACACTTGAGAGTCTCGAACCGATTCGCCAAAGGATGCATTGGATGCCGAGGAGCTTGAAAAATTTCCTCTCTTAGGTGGAGTCGCCTTCGGAACTTTCTTCTTTTTAACTCCGTTTCCCGGTGAAACTTTATTCCTTTTCCGAGCAGTTCCTTCCCTCCCCGCCGAAAACATTCCAATAAGTAGTTGGTTTTGGCCATTTGTTGGAATCCCCGGTAAAACGTCCCTAACTCTTTTATGTGTGACCGAGTATTAAACTCGGTTACTTCCTACTATAATCCGTTTCGGCTCATGTTCGGGTTTAAAGGATAGAAATATTTTAGAGTATGGTTAATTTTGGGAAGGGAATGCTCCGAAATGAGATTTGGAAATATTAGGTATAATTTCATTTTTTATAAGTAGGTTGTGTCGAAATTGGAGATTTATTGTTAAGTTTCCTATAACTGTAGTTGTTTCATACTGGGTAATATTTCTTAAAAGACGCTAAAAAATACAATAAATATTGGAATTTCTATTTCAAAATCAGTGTCTGATTCGTTCATCTAATTATTGGATTTTTAATATTCTAATTTGTAATGTTGTTCCTGACTCAAGCATCGAATTACCGGATTTTGATATTCAAATCTGTAATTAAGTCAAAGTACCAATTAATTTAAAAGACAAAAATCGCTTTGACACCCTCAATTATCTCAGTTGTCCGTTACCTTCTTATATGAACTGTCACAATAATAAATATCCTGAACAGAATGTGTCATCTAAATCGGAGGTTAAACAAATTCGTATGTATATGGGTTACAGAGAAAATTCAAGCATGTCCATTGTTTCTTTTCATAAGTGTTGACTGTTAACGCCTACTTTCAGAAATTCTGATGCAAAAAAATGGCTCAGTTGGATTTAGGTTGAAAATAATTCTTTAATAAATTATTCCTGGCATGAAATTAAGAAGAATTTTCAAATTATAATCGGGGTTTAAATAAGGGGGGGGGGCAAAGAAAATTAAAAAAGTGAAAATGCATTTCTTTTAAATGATTGACCAATAACTGTTCACATGTAAGAACACGTGATACGTATTGTTGCAAAAGTCTTTCTGTGGGCGTATGGTGTAAACAGTCCAACACGGAGGATAATGAATAATGAAGGTTTATTTACAAATATGCAGGAAAACACGTAGCACAGTACAGGAAACAATAGTTCTTGCACAGATTAGCAATGTAAACAGACAACAATTCACAGGTAATAACAGTTCAGCATTTGATATTTAGCAACACAAACAGTCAGCAAATAACTAATAACGACAATAACAGTACTTTCAACAGCGCTGAGCTCACCAGCTTCCTAGCTCGCACTGCGAGTAAAACTTCAAAGACGTTCGAGCTCCAAGGCGATCCCAGTCGATCAACACACCCTCCGTCATCCATGCGCTTTCCTTATGTAGTCTCCCGTGGCAGGTCGTGACGTCACATGGAATCTTCTAGTACATTCAAGCGTACCTTCTCTCCTAATGGAAATATAGAAAAGATTCCAGCACCTTTGAGATCCCATATTTCGTTGCCAAAGTCGCAAAATTTGTCGCCAAGGTCGGGGAACCAGACGTGGCTGCTGCTAGTCATCCCATACTTATCTCTGTAAAACTCTCTTCCCAACCATAAGACTCACATTGCTGGGAAGTGACTTTCCATGTTTGTAACAGGATGTATTGTAAACATTATATTCCGTAAGAAATGCTTTACATATTTTTAGATAATGTGTTGTATATAATTAACTATGGTAATAATACTGCATTAGTGGATGAATCTGTTGACCGAGTATTAATTTATGTAAAGCTTTATTTGTGCTATTTTATTGTAGCGAACTTTATTTTCAGCTATTTTATTTTGAAATGATTTAACGTTTCTTTGCAAGAGAGTAATGAACTTATACATTAAAGATTCTCTTTCAATTGCATGCTTCGACCTTGCAGCAAATAACAAAGTAGTCAATATCACAATATTTGTAAAGTATTCAGAAAAAGTCACCTAGGTATGATTAATGATAAAAATTTATGAAAGATATTTTGTAACATAGTGTGAATTGACATAATTTTCAGTCAAAATATTTTTGTTATGTTCTTTTACAAAATATTACCATTTTAAGAATATAAGGAATAAAAATTCCAAGTATATAAAGAATAAGAGGTATAAGGAATTTAACCTTTAAATTACTTTATAGAAATAGTATTTCTAAAAAAATTGAAGTTAGTTCTAGATTAGAAAAAGCAGGATAAACGTTTATTCCTAAAAATTAAAGAAATGTAAATGGCCTTGAGATTTATATTTGTCATTTTACAAAAAAGTTATTAAAATTATTCTTTGGAGAAGCGATTATTTTTTTAATTCAAATATACTTTGTCTTAGTCTTGGTTAAATGTACACATCGACTGCATTTATAAAGAAATACTTTAAAATCTGAATACGAAATGAAGTGCGATGGAAAAAAGTTATATTACTCTTTCTGATGTGTATAATGAACTTCCTCCAACTGAAAAATAGTGCATATATGGCACAATTTTTACGGAAAAACCCCTTCAGCAATGTTGACGTGCATTCTTAAACGCTAGGACAACGTCTGGTATTATAAACCGATAACCTAGAATGTGAATAAAAAACTTCCAAATGATTATACGGACAGATGACTATCGAAATCCTGCTTGCTTAATCACAAACTTCCCTTACCATTTGAACACGTTTAATTTTTTTCACTCATCGTAATGGCTATAATGAGCAAACAAAAACATGCGAAGAAGTGAACTCATAGTGCGATTATTTTCTAAGCATAAAAATAACTCATCTTTATTTCTTAAATTTGTTGCGCAAATACTTGCATTTGTGTAGAAAAAACTCGTCATTATTTTTAATGAAGGCGTCTGCCCTGATCGTAATGACTATACCTTTCCCAGTCGTATGTATGAATGAATTCCCTTTTACCAATAATCAGGAAAAGCTTTTGCTTCTTATCAGGTAAATGTTCTGAGACGGAGAAGTAAATCTTTTCCCTTCCCCAATCATTATCACTCCAATCCAAATTAACGCTAGATTCTATTTGCGATAGACTAATCAGACCTAGAAAGAATGTCTTTCATAAAGCCTCATTGCAACTGGGAATTAAAAGTAGTTAGAGTTCTTAAACATCTGCATACTGGTGATTAACAACTTAGATTTTAACTTAATGGGAGAAAATAATTAATCACTTAATCACAAATCTCCCCTTTCAAACGTTTATTTTTTGCTGCATCAGCATGACTTTATAACCAAGTGTTTTCTGTTAAGCGTTATCGTGTAGAGATATTTGGTTACTTCTATAGTATACTGCGAAAAGATCTAACAAAAATTTTGGTGAATGGTTGGCTATGTGCGAGTATAAAATATTAATGCCTGATGTGAAATCTTTGAAGCGAAATTTAATTAATATCAATTAACTTCTCTTTGATGTTTGAACTCAATCCCATTCAAATTTTAGAAAATGCTGTTATTGATGGAAAACTTATGGATTTAGGTTAACGAAGATGCAACTTTCTGAAGATAAAATTTATGTATAGAATGAATTGATAAACCTTTTTCCCACCACCTTGTTCATTGTTAAAATATATTTGCTTCAATTACTTCTCTTTATTATGACTATATCAATTCAATCCTAGTTTGTTTAGAATCGCGAGCTCCTTGAAAATATCGAGCTAGAAAGCTGTTACTAGTATGGTTTTCCATTATAAGGGGATTTTTCTGTTACTATTCGATGTAATCTGACAGTTACAGTCTCTTCTGTTTTTCTACATTTAGTCTTACTGGAATTTCCACGATTTGCTAGCTTCCAGTTTTAATAAATTAAATAAAAGTTAATAAGTTTTTAAAAGCACTTTTTTATGAATGTAGTAAAAAGTAGAAAATTATTTTATTTTAATTTTTCTACTTTTTAGTTTTATATTTTATAATCCTTTATTGAAAATATATCAAATATTACGGTGTCTTTAGATCATATTTTTCAGCTTCACTACCAGGTGGAGCCACTAGTAATTTAAATAATTGAGCCTATTAACCAATAATTAATTTCTGAAGATATAAAAATAGGATATCGTCATCCAGCACACACGAGTACAAAATTTCAAAACCCACCAGGAAATGAGCAAAAAATCGATTACAAAATTCAATCTTGACAAGCATTCAACAGACAGCGGTGGCCTCGTAGTAAGGTTCTAGCTACGGGGTCGGAGGGTTCCAGGCTCGAAACCCGATTCCTCTGAAGATTTCCGGCATATGGGGGCCCCCCTGCACGTTAAGTCATACGCAGTGACCAAACGACCTCCCGCTGGTGCGGTGCGGATATTTGGAAAGGGGGTGCCTGCTCAGGAGCCGTCATCTGACAGCGGTTTAAATTTACGAGGTCCTTCCCAAAATATCCCTCGGGTTGCTTCAAAACGGGACGTTAATATAAGTAAACTAAACAAACATGAAAGAAGGCAATTTATATGAAAGTTCATAAAATTGTTCATGGGGTAACTTTTAGTACTCCTGTCTCATAACCTGGATATCTTAGGAATATTTTGTATTATCATGAAAAGTATATAATAACCCCATAAAAACTCTACTTTTCCATGGAAAATAAATTCAAGCTTATTTGATTCAACCTAGGCTTCTGTTTTTCAAAGGAAAAGTTAACACCCTAGGATTTTATTTGTCAACGATATACTGCTAAAAGTGATCCAGTAAAAGAAATCAAGATGGTTGAGTTAATATTCTCAGGTTGTTGGAAACTGTCATACATGCACCTGGAAATGTTTCCTGTGATAGGAAAAAGTACTCATATTAATATCTGTGTTGTAATGACTTTTTCACAATGCTACCAATAATGATCAAGTCATATTTAACATCCCTATAGTTAAAAGTAACTAAATGAACTTGGCCATTTTCATTTGATAGTAGTCTTACAATTTTGAATTACATTAAATAGGAAAAAACCCTTTTATATTCTTGGATTGTATGCATTTAGTTATGCCCAAATGGGCCAGTTTTGTTAGATTAATTCTCAATCGAATACTGGAAACGATTAACGATTCTAATCGAATACAATTAATAAAAATAATTAATGGAAACAGCATTGCAAATTTTATAATAAGTGTTCTTAAAGAGATGTGAAAGGATCAATATGTTCAATTTGCTCTTTTCAATATGTGAAAGGAGTTATCAGTAAGCAGAAAGCCCTGAGCGTCAGCATCGCTAATGAATAACGCATATATGTTTTAACGTTATAAAAGATATAACGTTTTAAACATTATAAATACTTTAAAACGTCTTCGATTTATTCGACGTTTAGTTCCAGATAAGCCTGAAGCAAATATTTGCAATTCACGTTATAACGAATATTGATCTTTAAAACAAAATTATATGAAAGGAGTTAATTTGTCTGACGTCACAGAAACATGACAAATGCAACTGTGTATGACATCCAGCTTCTAACTGCATATTGTTTATTCTGTGGTGTGTCTTATTCTGTCCATTTTTACTCCTGAAGACATTCAAAGAATCCAAAATTAAAACGCTGTGGCGGATTTGATGTGTAACACGCGCACATGAAATGGCTCCATAGCTTTGAAACACATTCGGATCATATTCATATGAATTTAAGAGAGTGTAATATTAGGCTCTTAGCTTTCTGTTTGATATTAAATTCAGTTGTCCTTTATATAGAAATTATTATATAAGAATGATTTCAGAATACATTCCAAAATGCTAAAAAGAATTTTCTTTCAAGGAACCTAAGGCAAAATTATTCTTTTAAATAAAAAATATTTTAGATATTATTATATTATCTGGTTGTTTTCAGTAGGCATGAAAACTCAATTTTCATTTGAAGGTTTTGGATTTTTGATACAACGATTTGTTTGACATGATTTAAGTGTTAATCATTTCTTGTTAATAATTTCTAATAGAAGAAATAAGGATTTTCCTAGAATCATAATAAGATGTTCCATGCCATAAAAATAGTTTTTTCGCGCTCTACATATAGCACACATGTATGATGAAGCAGTATTATGCTCTGGAACATGATTCTGTAACCAATATAAGAGTGAAATGCGATACAAATTACAGATGCTGGAATCAGAAACCTTACGAGAATCAGCAAAACAACAGTATAAATCCCTAAGGATTAAGCGTAACAAGTCAACGATCTTTTAAGACCAGTAGAGTCGATGTAGAGTTCATCAGGATGAAACTGTCGAGTCGAAGAATCTATCGAGACAAATTAAATCAAACCAATAAATCCATCGGAACAAAGCTGTCACACCAACTTACTAGCAGGACAGGTCGGGTGCAAAATTAGTATGCTAGGAAATGATGCTGATATATAGAAACAATAAAGCAAGTAGCTTTCTTGCTACTTGGTTTTTAACTAATAAGTGCCTTTAGAAAGTACTCCAAGAAACTTTTGGAGATCCATAATTAATAGACTAAAAGTAGCTATATTTTTTTAGTATGATAATATAACTTTTTTTGAAGTATAAAGCCAAATTTCTTAATGTTTAAAGTCCACACAAAAAGATATTAATTTACAAATTTCATTTAGAAACGTTTTTACAGCTTAATTCTTACCGTAAGAAAAATTTAATTCCTTTACCGGAGCAAAACAACGAAAATTTTCCAATTAGCAAGCAAATAAAGAGCAAAATATAAGAGTAGTAACTAAATAAATATTAAGTTACCACTAAATAAATATTTAGCTACTGAATAATTTAGATATTTTAATATTAAGATAATTTATATAATAAGTATATTTAGATGAAAAAGTAAAATATGTATATATTAAGATCCCCAATCTTTACATTCTTTATCTCTTATGGATATATACCATTCTGGCAATAGTAGAAATAAAGGAGTATATTTCCTATTTTTATTAAGGTTACTTTAGCTTACTGATTAGTTCGATGTGAAATAATGTATTAATAGACAATTTTGATGTGAATGAATATACACTGCATGAAACAAAAGATGAACCACATTATTTTGTGCATAGAAATTATCAAAATAAAAAAGAAAGTTCAGATTTACAGAATCGCAACTTAAAGAGTTTATTACGAAAAGGAGAAATTTAGTTAAAATTTATTGTTTAACATCGACGGAATGAAAGGAGAAACCTTTTATTCGATTTTCCAGTTCTTTTCCGTATCCGATTTCAACCCAAAAGGACTTCATTTTTTATTAAAAGCATGATGCCAAGGAATTCCATGGAAATAATCACTCACCCTGTAGGGTCTAAATCCTTCAACGATAGATAAGAGGGTTTCAAAGGGTGGAACTTGAAAAAGAGGGATCTGAGCAGCTTCCGTGACAATTTGAGGGGGCTTCTGAAATCCCCTGCCAGCCACACGTAATGTAGTCAGTCATGTGTTTTATCTTGCTGCACTGTTCTACTGCAATCTGTCGCGCGATTTTCATCCTATTGCTCAGACTCACGAAAGAGATACAGAAAATACTGTCTTCCAAAATGGCTACACTATGCTTATATAAGAATTGTTTTATTTGAATGCGTATGACTATTTCTTGTTTTTTTAATTTAGGTTGTATATGTAAAAAGCAGCTTTAATTTTTAATCATTCTAAAATTGATTCAAGTTTCTTCAATGATCTTAAAATTGTTCCAATTTTTTTCAATGATCCTAAAATTGTTTCAATCCTATTACTCAGACTCACGAAAGAGTAAAGAAAACATTGTTTTCCGAAGTACCTTCATTATGCTGATATACGAATTATTTTACTTGAATGTGTATAAAGATTTTTCCTTTTTAATTTAGGTAGTATATTGTTAATATTTGAATTATAAATATTGGGGGACCCAAATATTAAGGGCATTAAATATATTGGATGGGACTGCTAGGGTATTTATAAAAAAATTGATGCAAGGTAGAAGCCCAGAAATAAATTTTAAATTATAATATATATTGAACAATTAATTAATTCTGGGTACAAAATCAAATTATACAATAATAAGCCATTCTTGCAATATTGAAATAATTCACCTACCTTTGCTGACCTGAAAACCCTAGCTACATAATTAAAAGTTCATTTTCATATAGTGGTAGTACAATGCTAAAAATAATTAAACAAAAACAATTTTATTAAATTTTAAATAATTTTTTATTTAACAATTATTGATATTGAAATTAATTACTGCCATATAAATTTAGATATATGCATAAAAATTGATGCACAGGAACGAACATTTATCAAACAAAACAAAAAATAAAAATTGTAGCTACACATTAGCACTGCAGGCCTAAGAATTATATTTTAGAACACAAAGTAAAAAAAAAAGAAAAAACAACCTAAATTTGATTGAGATGTAATAATCATTATTAACAAACACTTCTTGAATTGATGAACACTATAAAATAAGTGAATTTTCTTTATATTCACTTAACAATGATATTTTGAAGTATGCAACTTGCACATTTTCTTCAGATTTGTATCATTCATTCAAAAATCGGAAAAGCTGAAGATGGGAAAAAGACGTTCAGCAGAAAATTGACACAAAATATGATCATGATCTTCGTATTAAAGAGTACACATAATTACGATGAAAAAGAAAAATGCTGAAGGTATTACTCGTATTGTAGATTTTGTAAAAAGGTGATGATTATTTATAACTCTGTAATATTGATGAAAAATCAGTGTTCATGCCACCATGTAGCACAGAACATTTTAAAATGAAGAAGAAAGAACTGCTTTCTTTCACACACAGCACCTTAAATCACAGATTGTTCAGGCATAGTGTTGTAGAACAAAACTTCCATCTCGTCTTTTTGAGCATTCATCACCGAGTTTTTTCATACTGCATCTTTTTAGGAATATCAATGAAGAATAATAAGAATCTTCAGCTTCAGACTCAGGAATATAAAAAACATTAACGGAAAATTACACGCAGATGCAAGAAAAGACAAGACCCCAGAGCCAACCGGCCCTGGGGGCCCGCAGCTGGAACAACACCAACCACTCGCTTACCCCATCACAAAAGAATTCAAAAAGTAACGGAAAACGATTCCAGATACAGACGCCTAAGACCTGATGACGCCAAAAACTTACGCGAGCCAAGATGGCGAAGAAATAGACCCGTTGCAAAATTTGAATTTAAAAATTAATAAAGTTGAAACCTTAATGGAAACAACAACAAAAGTTAAGACAAATAATAATTAAATCGAAAACAAAGTAAATAGTTAAGTAAAATTTAGAAATTAAATGAAACGGATAAAATTAACGTTTGAATTTCAAAATTATCCAAAGTTGCCACAAGAAAATAAAGAAACTTTAGTGGCGAAGAATTAAAATTATTAAAAATACTGACAAAGCCGAAAAAATGATGTTAATGCAATATTTGCAATCTAACATATATGTAAGAAGATACTTTATTTTTTAATGATTCTAAAATTGATTCAATTTTCTTCAATGATCCTAAAATTGTTCCAATTTTGTTCAATTACCCTAAAATTGTTTCAATCCTATTACTCAGACTCACGAAAGAGTTAAGAAAACATTGTCTTCCGAAGTGCCTTCACTATGCTGATATACGAATTGTTTTGTTTGAATGCGTATAACCATTTCTTGTGTCTTAATTTAGGTAGTATACATGAAAAGCTGCTTTATTTTTTAATGATCCTAAAATTGTTTCAATTTCGTTGTAAGAGACGTGAGATTCTAAAGGTAAAGGACTGGACGAATTTTCTTTGTTTTATTGGTGAATGTGAGAATATTACATTTAATAACAAATATACTTACATGGATTTGCACTTTAAAGATAATGTATAAATCGGTTTGTAAATTAAAGTTTAGAAAAAATACTTTAAAAGTTATTCATAGAAATACAATTAACTTATACTATTTTTCAAATATGTTAATTACTTGAAAAGCATGACAAGTAATTCGAATTTTCTTAGTCTAAAATTTAGTGAGATAGATCATTAATTTTTCTTGAAAGAAAGAGGATAGTTTTTGGGTGTTTATAGCGGCTCTTGATGGTTGCAATTGTCCTTCTTTAAAAGTATTAAGCCAATGGATTAAAATGTTTTAAGCGGAGATAATTTCAAATGAAGCAAATAAAATATGGCCATAGCAGCTTCTAATGATATAAAGGAATGTATTTTTACCTATAGAATTGCTTCCCTGGCAAATTTTCCGGCTGTTAGACCAATCGTCTCGTAGCAATTTTTCTTGAAGTTCACATTCGGCCTACTATTTTTCTAAATGAAAATTAATTACAGCCCAGTAATATTTAGAATTTTAACTGTTTACGTATAGGATATAAAAGAGGGGAAAAAATCCTACTGTTAGTGAAAAAAATTTCACCGCATGCAAAAAATTTAAGGCCAACATTTTTTGTAGACTACTGATAAATTTTAACTCAGAAGAGATAAAATGTAAATTAATATTATTATAAAGATGAAACGCCGATGAAAAAAGTGAACATAATATAATTATGGGCATTTTATTACAGAAAAAGAACTCTTTAGGACTGTGTTAAAACTTAAAGACCATTAAAATAAAAATAATTCTATAATACAGAAACAAATATTTAACAATCTTTCAGGCTCTCTATTATTTATTATAACCTCAATTATCCGAACTCTTGCGGGTTGGGTTGATTTTTGTCTTAGTTCAAGAGCTGGTTTTGTACTCTTCATCCTTATAAGCGGATCTCAGTTCTGCAGTTAAAGGATATATGCCTCCCGTTTTATTTAACCTGTCATGCTAGAATCCCCAAAGTCCTCAATAGAGTTCTAATATTATTAGTCTGCATATCTTCAATATTATTAGTTACTTGCATGGATAGAGCCATTATTTTGTTAGTGGATCCATCTATCTCTTTCCAAAAAAGTTTCATCAGACTAAATATGGGCAATAAAAGTGCCTTTGTATGGCTCTGATTCCCTTTTCCGCAAAACAAATCCATTTGACACCAAACTGAAAGCATTATAACATATCCACCACCTCAATGAAGTTTTGAAAAAAAGCAGTTCCTCGTCCCAGATTATGGCAATAATACTCGTAGCCATCAGGACTATCCAAGTTTTTCTTCTTTTCATCAGGGAAAATAATCTGCAGCGATTGGTTGTCGCAAACCATTCCAACGCTGTATTTTGTATCTGATGAGTAAAGGAAATTTACCCAACTTTTCTCAGCACTAGAAATTTCTAGATCCAGTAATAGAATTGCAGATGATTTTCTTGAAAGCATTTTAAACGAGCCGTAAGTATTATTTCTTTGCTTGAGGATTTTCCGACTGATGATAATTTTAAAACCCTTCTTTCATCTCTGAGTGACAAAGCTTTAGGTCAACCATCAGAATTTTTTCTCCCATCCCAATCTTTAAGCATCACAAAGAATACGATAACTGTTTTAAATCTTCTCTTTCATTTAACGTCCCGAAAAGTATTTGCGAAGTTACACGGTGTCTTGCAACATCTGGTAACCTGTTCTTGTCGCTACTTCACTGAAACAGTGCCAACTGTAGTGGTCTTCCGTGCCGGCAAATTCCTAAGCAGTTTTTCCTAGTCACCTTGCAAACAGAACTTCACTTTTTTGAAGAAGTATTTCCAAGTATTCGTAAGCGCTGCATATAGGGAGGAATTAGAAATAGCTCGCGAGTCTACAGAGAAAAGGTTTTAAAAAATGCCTGTGATAGGAAAGTTATAAGTGTTTTCGTTATTTTTATTTTCTATATTTTCAGAAATAATAAAATCAATATATTTATTTTGAAAGAGTATCTGGATAGAAAAAGTTTAATTAATTTATCCTACTCATTTCTGTTGTGGTTTCAGCTTTCATAATTGATATAAAATGCTAGTATAAATGAAAGTATTGAAATTAAAACAGAACTTGTGCATTCTTATTCAATAAAATTCTTCAAAACATGCAGCTTTATATTTTATTGATGAAAATCTTATCTGCATTTATAAGTATTTTAGTAAATTTATAGCAAAATTTGAAAACAAGAAGAACAGATAATTGATTGGTAGAATTAAATGGCGCAAGAGCTAAATTTTACTACGCTGCTCAATACTAGACAAATAGAAGGCAGGGTGTTCTGTGAAACGATGGCTTTAAACGAAAATAAAAGAAATCAGAAAAAATGTAAACGTTGCCCTTAACTGTATAGAGAAGATAAATTAGAATAAAAAAAGATATAAAACACGTATTTTATAAGTATTTGAGAACATTTATCAAACTGATTAAAATTCTTGCTTTGGAGTCCAAATTCTCTATACTGACTTGTATTTTAAAATACTTTCATCGCGAAAATGATATATTCCTAATATGCTTCACAGAGAAAAGCACTACAGGAATATTAAAAAGCGAATGTCATTTTAAAATATAAGATCCTTTTCTTCCAAAGCAATAACAGTATAAAAGGGGAAGGTATGCCATCGACTGAAGACAGAATATAAATCATGAATTTTCGAAGTGAAGAAATATTCTGTAGTAATGTATGTTATTAAACAAGATTCCTATATCACATACATTGAACAATTTTATTATACTTTAAATATTTTCATATACTTTGTGAAATTTAACAGTTTTAACTTCATTTTGCTCATTAAAACGTGTTAACGTGTGCATGTACTTTTTAAAGAGAATTTTCACTTTTGGTCGATTATCGTGGGAAAAATCGCGGAACTTTAGTAAAATTAGGTTTGTACGTAGGTTGATACAATACAGAAAAAAGATGGATAAACAAAAGTTATCTTACACGCGTATGATCCTGAGTAGGATTCATCAGCCCATGAAATTCAAACATAGAGGTTGCAATATCGAACAAAAAAGAGTTATGGGGGGTCTCTCACAAAAATGAATTTAAACTGGTAATGAGGCATGTCATGAAACGTTGTGACAGTCGTTCTCACTTTTCCAGCAATGCTATTTACTGGCACTGGATGATTCCGGAAGGGGGAAAGAGAGTTGTTCCAAGAGCGTCCCAATATATGCTCTATAGGATTTAGGACTGAAGATCTCACAGGCCAATCCATTCAACGAGTATCGTCACTTTACAGAAACTCTCCTACCAAATGCGAATGCATAAACAGCAATGCTCCTGCTCACGGAACAGGCTTGGTTGACGTATCGGTGTAAAATGAGGACACTATCAAATTCAAGCTGTTATTTACAAATAAATGATAAATATACTTTATGTTATTCTATTCAAGATCAAATTTAAGCTGTTTTTATAAAATTTTGGGGTGTAGATGGTGGCATGCAGGCTACGAATGTTTATTCGGAAAATATTTTTTAGTGTCATGAGATGCGACATTATTTATAATTATCTCATGTGATAATACAGAAGCCAAAATTCTCTTAATCCATAGAAGACTGTAATATAGTTAAAAATAATATCGTTACGAATTTGTAAACCCGTTTTCCTGCCATGTTAGTCTTATGGTTGGAAAGAGGGATTTACAGAGAATCTTTTTGATGCCTAGACAATGACCCCTGACCCTGGCGAAAAAGAATCTCTGTAAACCCCTCTTTCCAACCATAAAATTAACATAGCAGAAAAACGGTTTTACAGATTCGTAACAATATCAGGTGTTTTAACACCGATGAACACTGAGCAACATATCCAAGCAAGGTCTGAAAAGCTTCACCTTCCATTTTCCATCAATTTCCTAGGTCTGCATGACATCAGCCTTATCTTCAATATACTGACCTTGTTGCTACCGTTTAGGGCAGGGGTCGGCAACCTATTGAAACGGAAGAGCCAAAAGTTACAATTTACAAAAATACCCAGTTTTTAAAGAGCCACTAAAAATTTTCGTTTCAATATTATAGTATTTGCCTATATATATTTAATTTTTGATTTAAAAGAAACGGCTTTAAATACGGAATAATAATTATTCATATAAAAACACAAATATAGATAGTTACATCAATGGGAGCATTGGCTTTGCATGCCTTTAGAAAGTTTGATTAAATCTGGCTTATAATTTGTTGTTTTAAGTTTCAAGCACGACTCTAGATTTTTATTTGTTAGTTGACTTCTAACTTTACATTTTATTGTATTTATGCAAGAGAACGCTTGCTTGTATGAATATGTCGACCCGAAGATCGTTAGCACTCCATAGGCCAACTTCTTCACCTCACTGTAGCATTCTGGAAGACTATTCCATGTGCCGAATATGATGGCCTCAACTCGTGGAATTTCTTTTAGAGCTGTCCACTTGTGTTGCTCGATATGCATGCATTTCTGGACCTCCAACTCTTCCAACTTGCTCTTGAGTTCTGTGAACTTGCCACTCTACAAGTCTTTGGTTTTCAAATCCAGCAATTGCATTTGAAGCGATCCAGCTTCCAAATGGCTCAATGCTGATCTCATTTGTATTTGTGTTGAGATGATTTACTATGAACGCGAGAGTACTTTTGTTGTTTGTTTTGAATTGTTCGAATCTCTCAGCGAATCCATCCTTCATGTTTTTTAAAGCTATGCTGAAGTAATTCGTGTCAATAGTTGCATTGGTCTCATCGCGATATTGCTTCGGATTTTTAAAATGAAGTAATTTACCGCTCTCCATGTCTTAAACAAAAATAAGTAATTTTTTTTCGAAACAAACTACTTCAAGCAAGGCGTAGGCTGTGTTGCCCTTTCCTTGCAGTTTTAGATTTAGTTCATTTAGTTTCATTGTGGTATCTACCATGAAGTTGAATTTTTGCAGCCATTTGTCTTCTTCCAATTCGGGATGGTCAATGCTTTTTTCATTGAGGAATGTTTTTATTTCACTCAAGTACAAAGCAAAACGTTGCAATACGTTACCTCTGGAAATCCATCGCACTTTGTTGTGCAGAAGTAGGTCAGAAAACTGGCTATCTATTTCTTCAAGGAAAGCTTTAAACTGGCGATGGTACAGTGCTTTTGCCAAGATGCTGTTCATAATCTTAATTACCAAGTTCATGACCTTAACTATTTCGGCCGGAAATGTTTGTGCACAAAGCGCTACTTGACGAATTATGTAGTGAAACGTTAGAATTTCGTGGTTTATTTTTTTCTGCAGAATTGGTGTTACCCCTTTATGTATTCCTGTCATACTTCTGGCTCCATCAGTTGCTATAGGAAAGATTTTATTTATATCGATTCCATTGTCTTCCAGGCATTTTTGCACAGCATTTGCTATATCTTCTCCACGAGTTTTCCCTGAGAGCGGTAGCAATCCTAGCAGTTCTTCTTTTGGACCTTGGGACGATACATACGTGACGAAAAGGGTAACTTGTGCAGTGTCTTTTATGTCGCAAGACTCATCTATAGCAAATGATAAGGCCAGTGAATGTCTTCCACTTGCATATGTGTTACATATGTAGACATTTTAGCAGTTCTATCTTGTACTGTTTTAGCAGATAATGGCTAACTTTGATTTTTTTCATGATTTCTGCTTTGTTTTTGAAATCACGAAACAGTTCTTCAGATGCACGTATAAAACAATATTTGACGTACTCACCATCTGTGAATGGTTTTCCTCTTCTTGCAATTTCTAATGATACTGGAAAGCTTGCCAGTTACTTAGCACTGAACTTGGCTGTTGTTTTTTCTTTTGGAGCTCTTCAACAGCTTTTTTTCGTGCGTCACCGGTTGGATATTTACCATCAAACTGGGTATGTTCTGTAGTGAAGTGTCTCTCCAAATTTAACTTCTTATTGTGTGCGAGTTTTTCGTGGCAAATGAGACAAGTCGGAAGGCCATCTGTTGCATATGAAAGCAAACGACTCCGTCCAATCCTGATTGAATTCTCGGTTTTCTTCTTCAGTTCTTCTCTTTTTTTTACCAGATGCCATGCTGGCGGCGGAGCTGAAGAGAATTTTTTAAAATTTTACTTAGCTATCTAAAACGGCAAACAATTTATTTACCATTATTACTTCGTTAACACGATCCTCAGATATGTAATCCAATTCTGTTACTGATTTTATAATATTATACGCGTACATACCTTTGAGAAGATAATTCGCTTCTAAATCGTATTCTTCTTGAAACAACAAGCGAATAGACACGCAAAAACCGCAAGCGATTAAATTAACACACATGCAACGTAACGTCGACCGCGCTATCCGAGGATGACTGACTGACAATACGTCGAGAGTCTAGACTCTAGACGGTGTTTGGTGAGAGTTGGTGGCTGTTTGGGTGAGACAGAACTGGAATGCAATTGGCTGAAAGATAAACATGGTCACGGAGTCTTATCTCTAAAAACAAAACAATAGTTCAAATTTATCTCATTACGGTCATGTTAAGTGTAGCGATTTGTAATTAACGATTATGACAGTAGAAGCTACTGAGAAATTAGGTAATTAAAAATATATTTTTTTTATTTTTTAAGTGTTTTGATAATAAATTATTATTTTTTTCGTATGGAACTGGAGAGCCGCAACTTTACATCAAAAGAGCCGCAGGTTGCCGACCCCTGGTTTAGGGTATCTAACAAAACTTTGACAAACTTCTGTCAGCCAGTAAAAATGGAACAATCAAAATGCTACATATAATTGTAAATATTAAGAAACTTTTCTTTACAATTTCTTTCTTTTTATAAACTTTTGAAACTTTCAAATGAAAACCGAATAATGTACATTTGAAATATATCAGTTTTTATAGAATTAATGGCGACACATACTGCACCATTTCCCTAATAAGGTATAAAATTTAACTTATTTTACATTCCTCTTCATTAAATTTCTCTTCGAAAATATATACTTAGCGAACAAATAAAGAACTCGCTAACATATCAGTATGAAATCTGGTCAGTCTGGTCATCTGGACCAATCTGCTCGTAATATACCTTTTAGTGCATGAGATACTACAGCATGAAATAAAATCGTTGGTTTCCGTTTTATCCAATCAACCATATTACAAAATTGAAAAAAATGCTTAAATTAAGAACTGAAATTGAAGAATGAATTAAAGTGAACACGAGTGTTCATGGTAATATATTTGTCATAGTGATCATAGGAATTTTTGGTTCTCATGGTTACAGATAGTTTGGAATGCAGTTCTGTCATCTTCTAGAGTAAAATTTTGGTATTTCTTTTGGAAGGTATTTTGAAGTTTCTGAAATTTTTTCTTTGGAGTAGGAGGGGAAGAAATTAAAGCTGAGACTAGTCTACTCAGAGAGTCCCAAGGGACGCTTAAAAGATCTCTTGGTTGGAGATTGTACTAACCACTGCACATAAGTATTGGTTTCTCTTTTAATACATGACTAATTCGTCTGAAGTGTGAGAAAATGTTCATTTTCAGGCATTAAAATTAAATTTGGCCAAAATATTGTCTAAGTATATTCACTCAAGGGGATAATACATCTCGATAGTTCATTTTAACCACTTAACGTTTTCTTTTCCGATCGATAAGGCCTCCCAAAATCACACTTTTTTTAATACATTTAATACACCTATGAAATTTAGTTTCAGAATACGTTATCTTCAACTTCAATGTCTATAACTGCGAAATTTAAGTTTTCAGAGTAATTTTTATAAAGCAGTTTTATAAAATACATTTTTTTTTTCTGAAAACAAGCATGTGATCGTAGACATGTGTTGACTAAGAATGCAAATTTTACAGTGAAAGATAACTAATTAAATATAGAATAATTTATTTGAAATTTTAAATTGCACGTACATTCTTACTTATTAGAGGACTGGCTTTATGAGATGGGCATAATAAACAACATTACTTCAAAGAAGCTTAGTCATATAGTCCACATATGTCATACAACTAAATAAGTTGGATTAGTATATTTCAGTTATATTTATTTCCCGTTTTGAAGCAACACGAGCGTTATTTAGGGGCGTATATCGTAATTTTGAACCGTGGTCAGATAATCAAGTCGACACCTGAGAGTGCATCCCCTCTCGAAAATTCCACTCCACTCCAGTGGGATGAAGGTAAGATTTAATGTGCACTAGGCCCTCTGCCACGGCAGTACTTCGGGAGATTCTGGTTTTGAGCCTGGAACCCTCCGCACCCGACGCCTTACCACCAGGTCACCGCGGCCCCGAACAAGTTGGAAAATATCTGACACATGAATATTATGAGATTACGCGGATTATTCAGAATTGGGCAAATACAATCTGGTTTATAAAGTCATATCTGCACAACATCATAAACTAATTTAAGAAAAAATCTGGTCAAAGCGGCAAAGTAGCTCGCATAATCTTCTTGCCCAAGCACCAAGCAAATCAAGCCAGAGCCGGAAGTAGCACACGCAAGGCATACAGGCTAAGCGGCTCAATAAATGATTATTTTTTTTGTAATGCTGCCTAAATAACTTTCTCTTTTTGATATCTTAAGATTGATATCGCATCTAAAAAAATTCTTGTTAATTATTTAGACTCTGTTTTTTATGGAATCATATAGTTGTACGTGTTTTTCTGGTTTGAAGACAAATTTCATGCAGTAGTACAAGCTTCAAAATTTCATGGACAGACATTCGGAGTTAAAAAGAAGATGCCGAAGAAAAAAATCTTCAAATAGAGCAATGCAATCGTAAACGCAATCCTAATTTGGTAAAAGATGCACTAAATGATAGAATGATGAAAAGAGGAATGTCTTTTTGAGCACTTTTATTTAACTTGACTTGTATCATGCTAATAAAGATAGAAAGTTGTAGTCTGTTTTACAGTCACTTTTTGTTGTTCTAGAGTTTTAAAACTTCGCACATTCGTGTGTTTTCGATGACAATACACTATTTGATTTTTTTCAGAATTTAGTTATCAGTTAATCGACTAATTTAATAAAATGTTGATATCTTACGTGTGGCTTCCCCTGATTGTAGATTTGAGAACAATTATTACAAGAATATGTGTTATTAATAATAATGAAATATAAATAAATCCATATATATTAGTTTCTAGAATACATATCTTTGTCGATAGTCATAAACTTTTATTGCGCATTTATTAAGTCTGGAAAGATCTGAATTATAAGTAAACCAAAGTAATTCGCTGTTGGAAACTGAAATTATCACAATTTGCATAGTGCCAAACAAAGCCCAATTTAACTCAATTCAATATTTTCTTTGAGAATTTATGGGATATCAAATTCATTGGAAGTCCAAAAATCATTTTCTTGCAGAAATTCTCAGCATGGTTGCTTTGCTGTAAACGCAAGTCTTTAGAAGATATTTACAAAATGAACTTCATATTTATACCGACGGACCATCTTTATATTCCGTCTGAACCCCTTAAGAGATTCATTTTCTTTGTTATTTAATACCTGACCCCTTCTGTTTTGGAAAGGGGCTGTCGTTTTCATTCATCCAAGAAGACATAGAATACTTGAGATGTTTACGGATTCTACGTAATTTTGTATGTCAAATTATAAAGCTAATTAATGATTAAATTTTAGTTTATAAAACTAAAAATGCGATAATTCGATGCACGTACTGCGTACAGGCACGACTGTTAAGGGATTAAAATTCATAAATCGTTTCTATAATAAATGTTTCCTATATTAATTATTTCCATTGAAATAACAACTGATAAGATATAAATGCACTAACAGTTTCACATTAATTAATTTTGAACGCCATTATCGCTGAGAAAGACTGAAAGGAAGTTGAAATGAATACACAATTAAATCTCTCAAAATCTTAATTTGTTTCGAAGTTTTTCACGTTGTATTATACTCCAGTCTCAGCGAGAACAAAACAAGAATTCAAGTGAATGCGCAGGGATCTCGGAAACATTGCTTTTAACTGTCCTTTTCTACCATAAGAAAGTATGACATCGATCCATTCAAACAACAAAGATTATTTCTGCCCTCGAGACAACATCAAAATTGACCTTTAAAGAGTGAGCAAATGTTTTTTTCTCACATGAATCGAAAATTTGTCATTGTGAGTACGAAGCTGTGATATGCGGAATGAACACTAACACACACAGGCATCTTTGTGATTGATATCTAGCCATTTATCAGGGATGATTATTATTATAAGACAATGCAATGAAAAATAGCTTCAAAAGTACATATTTTTTTAAACTGCTTCTTCCATAATTCAATGATGAAAATGCTAAACAGGAGGTACTTTGCAAGTTTTATGCTGAAAATGAATTGAACATTTAGCAAACAAATAAATACGTAACTAAATCTCTCAAAACCTTGATTTCTTTTGAACTTCTACTCTCTATATTATACTCCAGTCTTAGATAGAGAAAAACAAGAATTCTAGTCAATGAGCAGAGTTGATTCTCTGAAGCATTGCTTTGAACTGCTCCTTTCTACCATCAAAAATATATAAAGAAGTACAATATCGATCCATTCATACAACAAAAACTATTACTGCCCTTAAGACAACATCAAAATTGATCTTAAAAGAGTGGGCAAATATTATTTTCTCACATGAATCGGAAATCGAAAATTTGGCGTTATGTGTAAGAGGTTTGCTATGTGGAATGAATGCCAACCAGGGACAGGTACCTTCATGACTCATTGTATCTGGCCATTAATCACGGAAGTATTTGTTTTTATAAGAGAACTCAGTGAAAACTATCTTCGAAAGTACTGATTCTTTGAATTGCTTTACCCACAGTTCAATGATAAAAATTTTATGCTCTAATTCAATAATAAAAATGTTTATTTCTCTTCTGAAAGCTTGAATTTTTTGTTTGGTTCTTTTGAGTTAACAGTTCAGAACAGGAAGTAAAAGAATTGGATTAAAGAAATGTAATGTAGACATGACTAATTTGATGGATATTCCTGTCTATATGAGACACTAATAACATCGGTTGTCGAAACTGAAACTATAGTTTTTCCAATACTTGAATAATAATAATAAAATAAACAAATAAAGTATTAATAAATAAATAAAATAAAATTACCTTGCTCATCTCATTTTTTATAAGAGTTGTTTTTTATAAGACTCATGTTTTATAAGACTGTATCCCTGGAGCAGTAAACTTTGCTGGCGTTTTAAGATCTGTTCCCAGAGTCTCAAGCAACAACATTCAGTGCTAAGTTTTAAAGATATGTCCTCTGAATTATAGGATATAAAGCTATGAAGACAAATGATATAGACAAATAATGGAATTTCTCGTATAGGACAGCTGAATAAAAATGAAGCAAGGTTAGCGTTTTTATAGAGTTAAAATGACACCAGTTTTAAGATCAGTTCCTAGAGTCTCAAACAATGACATTCAATGCTAGTTGTTAAAGATGTGTCCTTTGAATTATAGGACATAAAGTTATGAAGACAAATGATTAACTTGCTCATATAGGACAGTTGAATAAAAAATGAGGCAAGGTTAGTGTTTTCATTGAGTTAAAATGACACCTATCATAATAGGTTAAAGGATCATTTCAGGAATGAAAAGATACTTATATAAATCAATTGTTTAATTAAGGTATTCCTAAAGAAGAAGAAAAAGTTAGGTTTTCTTTAGGAACGGCTGGAAACTTTGCAACTATTCCGGATTCATTTTCATTAAGTTGATCTAGTTTTTGTTGCTATTCTAAGGGCAATTAATCAAGTTCATTTTAGGAAATGAACGAAGAAACGTAAATACGCAGAATATAGAAAGAATTTATTATATGACACAAACATCTATGATAGGGTCCCTCTGCTTTTCCCTTTTTTAAAAAGCCACCTTTTGGTGGAAATAGGACTTTTGACTCAGATAGAATATAAGACCCAAACTTTATTTCGGGAATCGAACCCGTGCTCTCCTGTCATAGTAATGCCATACACAAACCTCTTAACCATATACGGTGGAGTGGTAGCCTTTTAATGAACTGAAAATAAACATTGAGCTTTACATACGGTTTGATGCTATAAAACAATCAATTTATCGTGATTTTAATATAAATGTAGCTCGCTTTGCAGAAAAACTTGTTGGTTTATGGAAATATGATAAGAACATAATAGAAATGGAAGTTTTCGCAGTTTCACATTGAAACTATGAATTATTGGGAACACTTCAAACTATCATTATTTATATTTAAAATATCATATAGTCTTATTCGAACATTTTTGTGAAAAAAGAGCAATCTTTTCTTTCGTAACTTAATTAAAATTTACTTCATTTTTCATTTCTTTTCTGTCTCAAAAGATGAGGATCTTTTGACTTAGATAAAAGTTATTTCCTGGAATGTTGTATGAAACGTTAACTGTGAAAGTGGGGTAAGACTATAATTTCATTTTCGAGAAAAATGGAATTAATTTGCATTTACAAAGTTATTACAAATTATTGTGGTAACGAATTTCAAGTGGTAAAACCAAAATAATATTGTAAAATACAAGGATTATGTCCTTCATAATGAAAAAAATCACACCAAAATGTACGAAATTCTCGCTCTGCAATTCTATTTTCATTTTCCTTCGAAATGAGCATAAACCATTTTCAAAATAAACGATTGCTCTTTTGCGTTTTTCTACTTTAAAAAATATTTTAAAGAATGCTTTTAATTAAATCTAAAAGATTGATTCTAAATTTTTATTTTAACAGAAGAACTTTTCGTTCCCTCTTGTTATTCTAGACAAAATGTTAGTTTTAAATCGCAGCGATTTTTCATTTTTCTCTTTTTTAAGATAATAATTGTTGGTTCGTGCAATTATCTTTTTGTATTTATAATAGGAATTTTCTTATTAACATTTGCAGCATTATTGTAAAAGAGAAAAATAAAACTGAAACAGTTGAAATAAAGTTCAAATTTATTTTAAGACACAATTTATTTTTTCTATACAAAAGATCTAAATGATAGCGGAAATTATTGGATGAAAAACAGTCATTAAAATATGACGTTTCAATTTCAGTTTCCAGAAAATTACAGATTTTAAACCTTTTTTTGGTATATTCCAGTATTTCCCAAAGAATCCAATTATATCATAGATCTACTATAACGCGCCATTGATAATTATTTTACTCGTAGCGCATGGACTCATGGTACTCCATTTCCGATATATTACATGTATTTACCATTGGGCCTGACTAAAAGGATGACTTAAGCCTGATTAAGAGAGATCTATCATAACTCAATAATCTTAAAACATCTAATGGTATTTGCAGGAAGAAAATGTCTGGCATTTTAGTAGGCATTTAAAAATCTGTGATATAGGCTTTCTGGATTACTTTTAAAAAACATGTCAGGCTAAAAACTGCTTAGTCATTTATTCTGATGTTTTCTATCATAGAAAAACATGATCAGCAACAAAATCTAACTAATCTAAAATCTAACAGCAACAAAATCTAAACTAATTGCATGTTATAAAGTAAACTACTTGGAATTGCTTAGCAGAAGTGTTAACCATAGCATTTCGAAGTGGTTGCTTTGATTACCTCCTTTTTTACTTCTTAAAAACTGATGCAGGGTCATGGTAGCCTGGTTGCCGAGTCTTTGTTATATGATCTGGAAATTGTCATCGCTAAACTCTGTTCTACCGATGGTCCGTCTTCTCTACTTATATAGTACACTCTAAATCTGGTTATACGCAACTTGTCTTTGCATAGATAGCCATGATCATGACCCACGTCCACCGACTCACACATAGGTTGCCAAGTCCGGTGTCTTCTATGACATCCAATCACAGTTATAACTTCGAAGTCGATGCCTAATAGTCCTCGTGTAACTTCAAAATTGGACGCTAATCTGGCCAAAAAGAAAGGAACGCGTACTAAATAAAATGTGTTTTTCACCCTAGTGCACCTTGCTTTAGAATTGTTTTGCATAAGTAAATGAAGCAGTAGTTGCAATTTTATCATTTGTAGTAGCTCTTACAATTACCCGTTGGGTTATTTTCTGCAAGAAGCTATATATATATATTTTAAATTATATGTCAGATTATGGGCTGGAGGAACTCTCAAAAACCTCTTATTACATGGATTTTGACGAAGAAATAAGAAAGTTCCCACCCCTCATTCAAGTAAATCAGAATGTAAGGACTTGTGTATCTATGGATCGCCCATGGACTTACTATTCTTGTTTTCCATCATTAGGAATCAAACTACCCATCACACACTAGAGCAATGATTCGGATAGGGGAGTAACGACCCATTAAAGAGCGTTTACACTTGCGAGCCAAACGGTTCGCTGACTGCTTGTGGCGCAGGTGTGGACAGGGTCTTTGGTCTAGTGATTTGTGAATTGCTCGCGGCGATCCAAATCCTGTTCGATTTTCGGCGAACACAAAGGGATTCGCAGTTCATGTTGGGACGTGTGTAGATCGTCGTTCTTCGCGAACCTCCTTCCAACTAGAACAGTGAAACCAGTAAACCAAAACGGTTTGCTAAGTGCCTTCTCCATTGTGGACTAGTAGGCGATGATTAATGGTTCGAGGTGAGCTTGCTTCTTTTCCATGGTTCGCGTTTAGTTCCTCTTCAAAATAATTTCTTCGTACTTTTCGCGAGCGGTTTGTGAACCGTTCGGCTAGATAATGTATACGCGTCTTTAATACGTACACGCCGGCGCTGTGATTAATGCTTCTCTCCCATAAGATCGTTGTGCTTTATCGTGCGGCTCCGAATTAAAATGAAAAATGAAATTTTTCCGCAATGATATCTATTGCTGCTCTTCATTTTTATACCTCTATTGATGTCATGCTTTTGACAGCACTTCGTTTGAAATGTTTTCAAAAATATCGTAGAAATTAATAAACAGTTATGTTTAAAATTATGTATTGTTATGTTTATATTATCAAATTTATTATATAAGTTATGTTTATAAAATTGAGTTGAGAAAAAAAAAATAACCTTTTCAATTAATATATGTTAAATTTCCATTCTTTTAATTTTCATCTATATGGAAATGTTTTCGTGTACTATACAAACTAAATTGTTGGTGGTCCGCACAGCCTGATGAAACATTCAAGTGCATCCACCGGTGCTACGCGCCTCCCGATGGGATTCTAAGTTAGACAGTCACCGGTGGTACGCGGCGTTGTGAGCTTGTTAAATTGTTAGAGCAGACATAGAGCCGAATGGAGAGGATTCAAATCCTAATCGATTATCGTACTGCAACCTGCACGACGTCAAAAGCAACGATTAAAATTCTGCTAAGGTACTGCACTTTTACCTTTCTTAAGTAGAGGGTTAGCACGTTGACCATTGTATGAATCAAATACGATTCGTGCTACATTTGTTCCATGCATCACGTGAAACATATTTGCTTCGCACTGACATTTTTGTTTCATGTTGCCTAGTTCACCTATGACTCATATCTGAATGAAGTGTTAATGGAAAATGAAAGTATGGGGTCTCTAATGAAAATGACAAATTAATATAAAAAATAAAGCTGAAATTATTAGTAATCTACAACAGAAAGAACTGTATTGATCAAGACTTCTAAGCAACATTTTCTCTATCGTAGTTTCTCTTATTAAGGTATTTTACAACAGTATTTCATACTAAAAGAAATTTACTCTGCTGGACAAGACAACGAACGGTTATAACTGTTTCTACGCGTGTAATATATTTAAAAGCACGAATATGTCAGTGCGAATCATGTGTGTATCGCTCAGCCTGAAAGTGAAGAAAGTCTGTAAATGTCGCGTGATGTACCCGTGATTCGCACTTAACAAAGTCTGTGGATGCCGCGTGATGTACCCGTGACTCGTGATTCTACTTCGCTACATGAATTAGACGAAAAATCACAATATATGGTTACTTTATGTTACTTCTAGCAAATTATAACAGTAAAAGGTGGCCAGGAGATCCATTTCTTAGCATTACGATTGCCAAGGGGTTCATGTTACTTTTCAATACTCATTTTTGATCATGTCTAACTTATCTAAATCTGCATTTTAATTTTTACGAGATTTATAACTCTCTGCAAACATAACATCGCCTTTGACAAACCTTTGTTAAACCAACTTTTCCGTGAAAATACACTACTCTTTTCGATTTGTCTCAAAATCCATCTTCGTAAGTTTACTTTGAATCTTTAACATGTTCAATTATTTCTGTAGAATCACGGCGAAACAAACAATAATTAAAGATGTGTTTACGTTTCTACAGCAGGAATAATTTGCAATCTACTCACTCGTCCGGTATTCATTCAGCAGACTGTGAAAAAAAGACTTAAATACAGGAAAGAATTCTCCAAAGCACAATGAAGAATAAAAAGTTCGAGGCAGCGATTGATTGAACAGACTTTATTTAAATGCGGTGAAGGATGGAAACTTCTTGTTCGAATTTCCCTCAGAAGAGAAGATTTCATTTCTTCGGAAGAAGAACAGGTTTCCCTTTTCTTACAGACAGTTCTAAAGAAAATGTCGCGGAATAAATGAAAATCGCTCACGATAAAAAATAGTTTGTTGAAATGAGGTTAAAAAGAAGAGCGTTTCTGAATTTCACAGTTGTGAATATTTACTTACTTATTGTTCGATTTCATTTGGAATTGCTGGAGGTAACTTTTCTCATTTTAATCATATTTCCTCTAGGTAGTTAATGTTGAGAGAATAACATAGGTGACGGCATCTCGCTACAGGGAGGATTTGACGTATTCATACTTAAGTTTGTATTTTATTAAGCCATTCAAGGTTTCTTATTCGTCATAGAGTACTGTTAATTTTTAAATTTTATATTTCTGTTAAAATGTTTTGCGAGGATTTTACATTTATTTCAGAGAAATCTAACTCTGATATGATTTGAGATCAATTGTTGTTTACTGTTAAGTACTTATTTATTCTTATATAAAGAAATACATCTAAACCACACAAGCCACACTGTTTGTTATTTCTATACATTGTTTGAAATGAATTTTATTTAAAAATATAACGACACCTAAGTCCTGTCAGGCTCCTCTGTATTTAAGAATGAGATTAAAAATTCCTTCTCTAAAGAATTTCTAGAATAAATCACGACAAATCTTTGAACTATCTGTTACATTTCGTTATATCTTGAGCTATCAACCTTTCTGAATTTTCTAGAATAAACTAACTATGTAGCAATCCAGGAATACTGTATAAATCTTTGAAAATGATCAAATGCAATAATGTAAGGCGATTTCTTTTACTTACGCATGCATAAGAAAACCTGAGTCTACATTGGATATTTCGAAAGAAATAGATGGCTATTATTTACATAATAAATTAAAAATGATTTACTTTGCATCTCTTTTAAACAGCGGTACTAATTTATTTATAAGTCCTCAATAAAGCCAAAATAAGCAGCAAGAAGAAATTTGGTTTTTATTTCTCTGTTGTGCTTTACATTATGACTTTCAGCTACTATTTCGTGTACCTGGCGCGAACATCCTTTTATTAAGCGTGTTTGCTCCTGATACAATACCCAATAAATGAAAATTTTCACTCCTAAAATTAATGTAAGAAGAAAAGCAGTGGATATGAACTCAAAGTTTTGCATAACTTCAGAGACAAGTACAATATAGCCATTTTCTTTATCAATTTAGGACAGAGCAAAAAACCGTGCGACTGAAGGCAAAACTGGAGATACTACTTTGTTTTCTTTTCATTTTGCTTTACATTTTAGTTGCGATTCTTCAGCTACTAACTAAGAAACATTTTCATAAATGTAAATTTCAGTTATAAGAAAATCATGTTATATGCATTAACATCCCTCATTTTCCTCCTAAAAATTGTATTATTCAGGTGTTTAGGAACATGATTACAAGCACTACACTCCATGGAGGCATCATAACACCACATCTCGTCTCTTTATATGTACATGAGTATCTAGCGATTTTGGCTTAATAACTGTCTTATTCAGGCTTAAAGGAACGTGATTACAAGTACTACACTCATTGGAGGCATCGTAACACTATATTTAGCCTTTCTTCAAGAGGTAGCATAGGTCCTATTTGGTTTTGTATAGGTAAACTTTATTTTTTAAAAATAACTAAATATCACGAAATGTAAAAACTGGAAGAGAAATATTACTCTATGTATAGAACACAAAGAGAATGAATCGCGAATATATGAATTACAAGAAGAAAAAGAAAGACTTCGTATTATTATGTGATCTATACTAATTGAAATAACTGAGTAATATAGGAATTACAAAAATGAAGAAGAAAAGGGGGCCATTATTTTGTAAGTGAATTACTTAAATAAAGGTAAGAAAACTCGTACTCAAATTCAAAAAGAAACAAGAAGGAAAGCAAATACGTAAAACACATGGATATAACAAAAATTTGCTTAGTGTATGAAATACAGAAATAGTTAAACACTGCTCTGCGTATGAGAAAAATAGTATAGTACAAAAGTAAAAGAGGAACTAAAATTACGCTACATATAAAGTACAAATGGGACGAGAAAAGAAATTCTAGTACGTGGGGAAAACGAAAAACGAAAGAAAATGTTGCTTTAATTATGAATGACAGAAGAAAGATTAAAAAAAATGTACATTTCACAATTCATAAGTTGATAGATATAACAGAAGCATTGCACTCATCATGAAATGCAAATAAGACAAGGGAAAATTGCTCAGAATGGTGTAAAATGTGTAACATTTTCGGTTATTACCGAAACTATAGTTAAGAATTGTCTCTAAAAGCATTCAGCAAATGATTCATCCGTCAAATTGAACGATGTAATGATAGGTTTGTATGGCGGAAATATATTGTTAAGGCTACTATTAAGGGATCTCAGTTGTGCACATTTCTTCTATCCTTTCTAAAGGAACGTTAGTCTGATAATCATTTACTGACCAAGTTAACCGTGTGTTGTGTCTAAATATAGATAAAATGTAAGAAAAAGTCTGTTAAACGAAATAGATTTCATTTTTATTCTAGATAATTGAATAATTACAAGTATTTGATAGTTGAGGGGGACATGATATATTGGTACACTAAGGAACTGACAAATACGAAAGATATGACTTTAGTTGTCTGTTGTGAAAGCATTAGCTACATCAGAAGTCATTCATCAATGATTTTGTTCTCCTAAATTATTCATAAAAGAATTACAGTAATGATATGGAATAAAGATGAGACGTTAAACAATGAATCTTTTGGAATTATTTATAGAGCTGAAAGGCTCAATTGCTATTATGATTCGCAGTTAAAAGTCTATTGTGATCTTTTGATCATTAAAATAAAAACATCCTTCTTTTTATAAAGAAACGCGGTTAAGAAAACTGTATTTTTTATTTCTTATCATCTAAATAACAGATATTTTCTCTTATTGAGCAACATCTATTTTAAATTCACATGCTTTTATTCAACTTGATTTGTTTCGTGTTTGCAAAAATTTTTAAAGCGTTTTTTCACTCACTTCTTAATGGGGTAGATTTCTGAAATTTTGTGAACTTGTGTCTTCTCGATGACAATGCAATATTGCAATATTCTCATTCTTAATTATCGGTTACTCGATTAAAATTGATTAAATTTTGGATGCATATGCGTGGCGCCATCTAGTTGTGAACTTGAGAAAAAATTAATTCCGAGATTCCAAAATATTTATAGTAGTAAATTAAGAACTATATTAAAGACTAAAATGTTCAAAATATTAAAAATAATAAGTTTTCAAATCAAGCTTTTATAAGTATTATGGAAAATAGAAAATTTTTATTAAAAACAAGGACGTCAAAAAAAATCCTAAAAGCGGGGCTAAAAAACTCTATTAAAATATGTCCAAAATGAATATTATAAGAACATTCCTAAAATATTATTTAAAATTAAAATATATTTTAAATTTAATTAAAATTTCAATTTGCTTAGAGCATTTATATTAGCGCCATTTGCAATTTTTTATAATGTCCATATTTTTGAACAAAAAAATTCTCATTTTTAGTACAATAGTAAAACTTATACACTAAGAAAACATTTTTATTTTTATTATTAGGAAATAATGCTACCAAATGAATTATTTTCATTGACAAAATAATTAAAACTGCTTTAAATATATATATATTCACGCAATTACAATGAAAGTAAAAATGGGTGAACGGAACAATATTTCATATTTAGCAATAGAAAATTATCTCTTAAATGTGTTGGGAATTAAATCGCCTGAAACACCTCGCTGCAGTCATAAAAAGTCCATTTTTCAAATGCACCAAAGTGCAAAAATGCAAGCTTCCATTCGATTAAAGATAAAAAAAACTGAATGTTCTTATCTTTAATTAAATTACTTCGTTTCTATTAGAGCAGGAATTTTTGCAGCTTATTGATATCAGTGCGTAATTTAAATAACATGATATTCAAATCAATAAAAAATTTTCAATAATAAAAATTCATCATGAAATTTGCTTTCTTTTATTTCTTAATTCTTTTACGGCTCAATTACTTTTGCGTAGCTTATTTTCTAATTTGTATGGAAATTCGCCGTCACAATTAGGTCGCTGGGTTTTTATGATCCTCAACATTGAGGGTTCAAAAAATGCTTTGCTTTTATTATATTTTGATCAATTGCGGAAGCTATTTTTGCTGTTCCTTTTTCTTTATTGGAAATGCAACAATTGTAAGCGGAACCCGAATTTCCACTGGGAACGTTTTTGAATCGTGACCTGGGGAAAAATTAAGGTAAGAGATATTTTTTTTAGAAAATATTTCACTAAGATGATTTGCATGAGTGAAATAAATTATAATTATCACTATAGAGTACTGCTTGCTTTTATTCCAATTGAATTAAAGAAACTCTGTTTTTTTCTGCCTGCAGTGTTGCAGAGGCATGTAAATTAGGATAAGAGTGCGAAATTTTGTAAATTAGTTTTAGTTTATAATCTTATCATTTTTTAATTTTTTATTCATTAAAGTTCATAAAAAAGCATATTGTGGATCTTGCATATGTCGCTGTTACACTATAAAATCTGTTATTTCCTAATATGACTGGGTATTTTATAAAATAACAGATGAAATCAGTTAATGTGTAAATTAAATCTGTGCTATATGGATTAACTAGTTATTTCGTAGAATAACGACCAACATCCCATTAAAGAGTAAAATAACTAGCACGATTCAACCAGTTCACCAAATTCCAACAGATATCAACAATTCAAAATATTTTATGCAAAAACACTGTGTAAATTCAAAGTGGGATTCTTTTAATAAACAGTATTTCGTGCTATTTTAAGTGCATTTTATTTCAGTAATTCTTTTTGCAATAAATTATTTCTTGTTTCCTTTGTAAGTTTGTAAACAAAATATTGTTATCCTGCATAATACTGTTGAATTGTTTGCATTTTTAATATCTAATTAGCTATCAGTTATTAATTAATGGTATAATTAATTAATTCACGGAATATCGAGTTAATGCACGGAGTTATAAATTTATAACCCGCATAAATTTACTTCATTTGATAGTGCAAAAGTATTAATTAAGTAACTACATTATACATTGCATTGCCAACAGGTAGAAATGAATAGATACGATGTTGGTTTACATTGCAATTTCTGTGGTAGAAAAATAAGTCATTTTATTTTCGGATTTCAAGTGTATTCTCTTTATTTCCCAACACTTAATAGAGCAAACTCTACTGAAGATATCGTTTTCAGCTTCTTAAAATATTAAGTTTGAATAAAATCATATAGTCTCTTATAGGAAGATATTTACTTGCTTATAAAGTTCCGATGCACACAACTAAACAAATGACCACTAAAAGTACCGTTTTTCTGGTGCGTTAGACTATTTTAAGCAGATTGTAATCATTCCGCCTGGAATTCTTATTTTATGTATCAAGCTCAAACTCCTAACTTTCACATAAACTTGTTGCAAGATATATAATTTTAAGATATTAGATTCGGTAAGGTAAACTAAATTTGTGCCTGAGTTTTGACGTACTTTCAGAAATGTAAGCAAAAAGAACGGAACGATGATAAAAATAGATGAAAAATTTACATTTATGCTGCAGAAGTGTTTGAAAAGTCAAGGTAAAAGCGATCTGTCACGCAACTGAACTTACAATAATACAAATAAGAATAACTTGGTCTATGTTTGCTCCGATGTTCTCCTCCTAAAACCACTTTTTCTTATTCTATATTAACAGAACAGATTATCTATATTTATATGATATCATATCATGCGACAGTTTGTAATCTATACAATCTATAATGGATGTGCATACACAGAAATATTTCCTTTTTCAAACCAGATATATTCATTCAGTGGTAAGAATTCATTTTTTGTAGAACCCCATTCGAAGCTTTATTGTTTTCATGTGCAGAGTGCCTACTCGAAGCTTTATTGTTTTTTCGCATGTCACATTGCACTTTTTACTCATCTAATATTCTCCCCTGTGTGCAGGGAAAATTTTGTCAGGGTGCTTTCGTGACCAATGCATTGTGTATGCATCAGCATAAATCATCGTTCCAATTGATCCGCGATCGAAATTACCATCTACACGCTGGATATTATGGAAAACCTATTTTTGATATTTGCTTTTGGACAAGAGTTCATGCCCTTTTGCTTGTCTCATTATCATTTGGGTAATTGGAATGGTAGAGAGATCGTACTCGAACACAAAGAGATTTATTTTGTAAAACAACAGGAAATTATACTTAGAGAAAAGAAGTTTGTTAAACATTCTAACCACACTCTTATTACTTAAAGGTAAATTGACTTAAAGCACAAAAATTTTATGTAAATTGTGATCAGGCAATACCAAAGCAAATACTAAGAAAATAAAAACAAATATATTTCAAATAGTTCTAAACTGAAGGCTTTCAATAACAGAATATTAGTTGGCTTTCGGGAAGAGTTGATGTCCTTACTATTGTCTCGTTAACATTTCGGTGATTGGGTTGATATTATTCGGAGAGAACTGAATCGAACGCAAAGGGATAGAATATGCAAATTGTCAGGAAATTTTAGCTGGAAAAAAAGCCACACTTTAATTGCTTAAATTAAAAAAAAGGTCAAATGCCAAAATTGTATGCAACCTGTGATTAGGTAACTCACCGGAAAACTATGAGAAAATGAAAAAAAAAAATCAATAGCAAATAATTGCAAAATGAGTGCGTTCTCTAATAGAGTACTCGATGCAAATGAATTCGACTTTGTAATATGAAATTTTTAATACGTTCAATATTCGGTCAAGTTGAATTTTATTATTTTTTCCATTAATTTAGCCTCAGAACCATATTAAAAAACTCATATTTGAGTTAAAATATTTTGAATAAAGGGGCAAATAACTTTTCTTCAAAAGAAAAGAAATCACTGTGTTTTAGCAATTTATCAGCTTATTTTGTTTCTATTTGGCAAATTACTATTATCAGATTTTCTCTTACAGTTAATTCATTAATAAACACTTTAGACCTATCTCATACAGACATTTTCAAGCTTTGAATTCATAGATTTTTGGCATCTGGAATTTTATATGCAAGTAGAGAGAGATATTTGGTAAATTCTTCCATTCAGCATTTTATTTTCATTTACTAGTTCATTGAATTTCAAGTAGACAATAGAACAAAATTTCGTCACTACATTTACACTGCAATTCATCAATAAATCTATATGAAGAGTGTCAAAGCATACAAATGGAGTGACGCAAATATTTAAAATTCCACTTGCCGTTTTCCCTAATTTACTGTTTGTTGCCTTTAAACAAATCGGCACAGTTATTAATCAGTGCAATTTGTGTCACAAATTCTAAGTTTTCAACATACAAATTAAGTATTCATCGTCGAAATAAATAGTAAAACATCCGGCATTATAATGACGATCTCATAAAATGTTTAAGATCACTAAAGTAGAAGTGCTTCGATATAATTTTAAGAAACTGCTTTAATAGAATTATGAATAGAGTATTTAAATAAGCAGATTCAGTTACAGAACGATTATTGTTTCCGCTAATCAGTTTGTTTTAATTAGAAAGGATATTTTATTCTAAAACCAGAGAACTTTAACACAAAAATGTTAAATAATCATGTGTTTTGGGGTTTTTCTAAAATGGCTATATATACAAAATCAGTTATCACCACCATATGTAAAATTTATATAAAAATTAGAACAAGTATTCTTAATTTGTTTTGATTGCGACCCATTTTAGAGTAGAAAAAACGTTCTCAATTCTATTTCCACTAGAAAATTTTTTCCGGAACTTGAAATTTGGAAAAACACTAAGAAAACGGAGCATAAATTAATAATTTAAACGAAAGCTAATTAAAAAGTTTTAATGAAATCTTTTTGAGTCAAGATGATTTTGTTTATTTTTGTTGACTGATGTTGAAGAATTTCAAAGATGAAGGCACTTCAGTATTTTTCTTGACATTTCGGACCTTCCGTTAGGGAGACTTTGTCTACAAGAAAAAAATGTATGACTATCTTCCTTCTAACCTTAATCGTGAGTTTTCCCGTGCTTTAAAAAGGTTAATTCATGCCGCAGATTTCATGAAAACATTCACATTTTCTTTGAAAAAAATATTTTTAAAAGTCTTTTATTAAACCCTTTAATGAATATGCTCATAAATAATGTGTTGTAATAATTAAATTTTCAAATTTATTCGAAATTCATTTTTTAAAAGATTCCATCAGTCACTTGATGAAGAAACTGGCTCTACCACTATCCATATTTTAGCGGTTTTCTGTTTCTTTTGAAGCCCGAAAACCAATGGAGGGCACTACAATGAGGCTCTGTTTCTTCTACACAGCAAAAATCTCACAAGTTGCTTGGATTGTCTAAACACTTCTATTTAATGAAAAAAGGAAATGGTCGGAAAATATTCAGTTTTGTCCACTTGACATTCCATGTTAATGGCCTGAAAATAAAAATCAAAGTATAACTCTTGTGGAGCAGAGGTTCCCAACCTGTGGTACATGTACCTCTGGGGGTACGCGAAAGTTATCTTGGTAATGGCGGAAAACACAAAATATAAAGAATTAAAATTATAAAAGGTAGAATTTTGCTTCCCCAAGTTCTCAGTGTTGAAGCAATAAAATATTCATTTACTCGGATCTTGGAGAAAGAACATTCTTGTCGTATGAGTATATTATACACAAGCTTGACGTAGCTCCAGACTTCAGATAATATCTGTCTTCATTTGAACCTAATTTTCAACCCCATAAAATAAACTCAAAGATCACCCTGACGTTGTCTTCCTCTTGAATAGTTGACTATAACAATGTGAGTAATTATAAACTCTCATCATAAAGTAATTGGAAATTATTTAAGTATTGTTTTCGTTCGTTTTGTCGTTGAACTAATAATATTATAAAAATGGAATATAATATAAAAATCAAAAAACATATCCTTCAGATTCTATTAAGTTAATTCTAGTCGTTTGACTTTAGCTAATCTAAGCCCTTAACTTTTTTAACAAAAAAGTTTTGCTGGGGAAGGTTGAGGGGGGGGCTCAAAATTTAAAAAAAGTTTAATCAAGGGTTGCAGGAGAAATAAAATGTTGGGAGCTACTGTTGTAGAGCACTGAATTTTTTTGAAATAATATAAAATGATAAGTTATAGTACAAAACACATATAGGTCAAAGTCGGGTAACATGACAACTTTAAGCTTTGGGGATTTTTCCTGACCTCAATATTCGTTGGAGGACGATTATTGTTTAGCAAAATCTTCTTGCTACTCTTTAATTTAAGTTCATATTTTTTTAAAGCTTTTATTTTCAAATTTGAGACCCCAAAATCTCATTTTAGAAAAAAAGTAACTGAGATGACAATTTAATTAAACATCATATCCTATCAAAAAACTAATTAAAACTATTGAGATCACATCTTGATCGTAACAAATTGCACATAATACAAAAACAATCAGACTAAAGTAACAGCATAAAACAAATGAAATATTATCAATCGAAATTTTAAATTCAAACCTTAAGAAATGAAATCAATTACAAAAATTTGCATCGCCATGGGCTTGGATTTTGTCTCAGAAAGTACAGGTGGAAAGGGGACATAGCTTGCACATAAAACATTGAAATACATATTCCGTTTTTCCTTGCTCACTGCAAATGATGCACTCTTCATTATCGAGGTCCTGTAGTTCCAAATTGGCATCAGCGTCAACGTAAGGAAATTCAAATGAATGAGTTGAGTCTTCAGATTGAGAACATCGGAAATCAAGGTGTCGCTTATCTGCTTTCTTCTTTCTTGTAGAATTTTTAGCAGGTTTGTTGCGTTTAGTCTTATTAACTTCAGCCTTCTTTAACTGTCACAGTGTTCGTTTATCTTCTTTTTCACTTTCTCCTTTTTTAATGAGATGCTCATTTTTTACTCGAGTGCCAATGAGATGCATGAAGGTCAAGTGGCAGTCAAGTAGCACAACAAGCTCATGAATTAGTGTGGAGGCGTTCGTCATCTTACCCACCACCCAATTCGTCATCTTACCCGACTTCGCCTTTTTATTTCACAAAACATTGAAGGTTATCAGCTAATCAGAAAAATTAAAATAATCATCATTGAACACGTTTTGATTAGCTCTTTACGAATATCACATAAATAAATCAAAAATATTTACTCCGTGAACGCTATCCCTTATCAAGCAGCAACCAAGAGTTGCGTAGGAGCAACCCCAAAACCCATTACAACTTACTGTGAATCTCACTAATACTAGGGTGGAATCTTTTGATGTGACACGAGTAGCTGGTTGCTATAGGTCTCTGAAGATGCAGAATCGGGGTATTCATCTAGGGTAAATTTCGAGAAAACTGCTCTTCGTCATCTTACATGACTTTCCCCTATATACTTTTCTTCTCGTTACAAAACAAAATTTAAAAAAATTAAACAAAATTTAAATTATAATCCTATAAACAAAAGTGCAAAACACATGCAAAGAACACATATAAAACCAAAACAAATCTGTGAACTATATTACTCTTACAACTATTGAAAAAGTCAAACCAAAAATTTGGAAGTTTCAACAATAAAATTAGTTGCTCCGCTTTGGAAGAGCATTAGCCAGGTTAAATAAATTTTTCTGTACAAACGGTCCCTGTTACTAAATTTGTTGAAAAAACAGAAAGGGTAATTTACCCTAAAATGAAAGAATCCATACTTAAACCCTAACTCTATATCATCATTATATAGGATATTTCTATATTAAATCTAAGATGTACCATCAATATATTGTACCATTATATATTACACTAAAAACAATAAATACATCAGTCAATAAAATATCCATTTTTATTCACTAGGAATTATAAAATCAATGTGTTTACTTATACTTTACCTATAATCAGCAAATCACTACCATCCGTCACTTAGCTTGACATAACTAGATTGCCAACACAATATTTATAACTTTGATTCAATTTAAATTAACCAATTATTTTAATTTATTTTAATTTTAAAAATTAATATGACTCAAAATAAGTTAAATTATGTAATCAATATTTTTATGAAATAAACTATCAGAATATTTAGAAACATATAAGGTTTGAAGGTGTATAGATACATATAATCCCTACATGACTGTATAACTGTATAATATTGCCTTAGAAAAGAATAACTGTTAAATAAAATTAAGTGATCCTCAAAAAACATTTTAATAAGATTAAAACGTATCCAAAAATGCTGTAAACAAAGAAAAGTAGACACTTTATGATAGAAAACCAAAAATAAGAATTTAAAGTAATCGTACAGCAAAAGTAGAGTTTGTTTCATCTAATGCTGTGTTTTAAAAATAATTGGACATTTAATGTTATTACATACTTTTATTTAACTTCAACTTGTTTTATGTTTGTATGAATGGAATTTTTAAAACAATTTTCCACTCACTTCTTGGTGCGTTAGAGTTCTGAAATTTTGTACATTTGTTTGTTATCGATGTTAATACACTATTTTAATATTTCAAGAGCTTAATTATCCATTATTCAATTAATTCAATGAAATCTTTGTTCCATAAGTATGGAGCAACTTACTAAATTTGGAAAGGGTAATTCAAGATTCCATAATATTTCTAATAATGAATTATAAATTAAAGGCATTCTATATTTTAGTACTTTGGTAAAAAACTGTACTTTCACAAAGAGTTTTGATGAAATTTATTTTTTAATTCTATTACCGTAACTAACCACATACTTAAACACCTTTGGCTTTTATAATCCATCAGAAAAGACAACACTCATGTTTATCCATAGCTTATTTTATGCATCCAATTTTTGGCTTTCACCAAACAAATTCTTGATTGGTCGAAAAGTCATTTTCACAGTGATTTATAAGATTCCGTGAAAGTTGGCTGTCCATACAACTTCCGCGAATTGTTAGCCGGTCTTTAGCAAATGAAGAGAGAGGTCAAGCAATTCGCGTGACTCTTTTGATGCGGGGATTGGGCGCTTGTTGCAATGCAAAAGCTAATATCATCAGCAAGATTGGTGCAATCTATCACTGCTTGTCAGAACTAACAGTCTCTGATTTGTTTGTACGTTTCTGAGTCAGCATGCAGGTTTTCAGAAATCGATAACCATGTACCAAACTGCCTTCCTGTCCACGAAGCAAAAAGCCTGTCGCGGTCGTTGATTGATTCCCTGTAAATAGACAGGTGCATAGACTTTTCCGTTCTGTCGCAATAGATATACCTCTGACGCAAAATGCAACGGAATCAATAGAAGCAGGAAGAACTTTACTTACTTAAGCTGTAGGTATATCTTCCGGGACGGTTAGTTTTATTCCATTAATTTACAATAGAATATAATCTTTTAATAGGATATAATATAATATTTCTTTAATAATTTCGTGAAGGCTGCTTTGATGTTTTTGGATTATTAATTTCATATGGCAGCTGGAGGTTGACAACGAATTATTTGGTAGAAAAATATTTCAACGACGGCGATTTTCGTTGTGAATACTACTATATCGGATACTTCAGTGAATTTTTCATCGGATACTAATAAAATTTAATGTGTTTACTGTCTGTGATACCTGAATAATAATGCAACGTTTAAAATTCATGTCACGATTTTCCAGTAAGATGTTTTTGTTTCCATTGCGTGTCAACATAGATTTTAATTATTAATTCTCTTATATGCCTGTAGATTCGAAACATATATCTGAACTCACGAACATATTGTTGCAGATCGTAATGCAGTAAAATCCTTTTGTAACGTGCTCTATTAATCCACACAAGTTCTCGGTAAATCTATTTTATAGATTTCATAAAACACACATATAAGCAGTTTAAAATTCTTTAATTTTTCTATGCTTTTATTTTCGTCTCGAATTTCTTGATTGTTCTTCAGAACTGTGAATGAATAATGGCTCTGTAAAATGCAATTTTTTTAGCTGTGGAAGCTTAAATTTTTATGTATCTTATTAAAGTATTCAATATATAAAACGCATTAAAATTCTTTAAAGTGCATTTGAACTCAATTATTAGATTATAATTTTTCATAGATTTTAAATTCATTCATTGATTAAATTATTTCAATAATTTCCCTTCAAATTCTTTAGAAATGAATTTAAATTTCTTAACCATAACTGCATATATTTAGCTCGGTCACATTAAGGAATTACCGTATTTTGCCTTATTTACTTATGCACAAATATTTATTTTTAAATTTGAAGTCAAACTGAAATTGTTGAAGAGTTCCTACAGGATCTAGAAACGTGCCATTCTCTCAAAAATTAATTGCAAAGATTTCACTTCGATTCAAGTTTTAATACATATTTCCAAAGAATCCAAATCCTATTTTTTGTTGTTCCTGTGTTGTCTGCTTCTGACAACCAGCTTTCAATCACTTAGGCTTTACTGTACCATGTTGAAGTTTGAGACAGCTTTGTTTTAAACTAGACGAAAGAGGACAATTTTCAGCGGAAGGTTTAAATGGGCGAAACAATCTATAATAGCAATAAATCTTCCTTAATCTCTATCACTGTAGCCATGACACAAAACTTTGCGACTAAGAAAGTGAAAGGTAATGAGTAATAGCGGCTTTCTATCAACTGAAAAGCGCTTCTTTGTAAATCCTTATAACTGGATAAAACCCACTTAAATCACTCAGATAAATGAGAAATATATCATGTTCTAAACTTTCAGATAATTGAAGAACGAACTTCTGTGGGGAAAGAGTTATCGAAGACTCTTCACAGTAGAAATAATAAACCGAAGCTTTTGAGTAAATTTGATGCATATATGGAGATTCATAATGTAAAATTTAAAGAACGGGATTTCTGAAAATAATTTTTAAAATACAAATATAATATGAAGCTTGGGCTTATTTGAATTTTATATAAAAAATATTTTCAGATATTTAAGTACATCTAGACAGTTCCAATATTTTTTAAGATTTTGCGTACTGAAGAAATTTGAGTGACGGGAATTTTTTTCCAGCAAACGTGTTTATTTGTGCTAATAAGGACTACGTTAAATGACCGTTTATTGAAAAATTGGATTTATTTTGAATGCCACAATTATTATCATACATTAAACTATTTTTTAAAAATAAGTATCATATATTTACGAATATTTAAGTATCCTCTTATCTTAAAACCATATTAATTTTAAATAAAATATTACTTTTACAGTATTAATCGTTATTGTGATCTTATATTAACTGAATCCTGTCGACAGATAATTTTAAAGATTATTCACAGAAACCAGTAATGACTTCAAGATACTAAGTACGGACACTTTCTTAGACTTTTAAAAAATGATACATGGAACTTTTAATTAAAGTAATTTCTACAAGGTATTGGATTAAAAGTAGCGTACATACCAGCAAATTCATGCTGTTGAGAAAGGAAAGGAAAGGAACCCACATCGTGTAAGGTCCTTAGCGGGACGGTGGGGAATAATAATAATAATAATAATAATAAGACCCCCGTCAGCACGAAAGGGACAGCCCCCAGTCTCCAAGGACGAGGAGAGTCGGGTGGAGTTTAGAAATTCCAAAATATTAGCCCATATTATACAATATCTTATACTATAATATACTAAACTATTGCACATACTACACCCAAAATCAGGGGTGGATTTTAAATCCATCAGAGAAATCCTGAGTAATTATATTATTACAAACATGCTGTTGGATGAAGCTTATACTTTTTACCATGTTTGGAGCCAAATAATTATTTACAATACATGCATGCTGCGAAGCAAAGTTAAATCAATATATGCCAGTTTGCTAACATCCATTTTGGCTTTGCGAAAATTACTTACTGAAATTGATATAGCAAATGGCTAAATATTTTGCTTCATTTTGTTTATTTCAGAAGATTATTTTTGTTTTAATCAAAGGTCTAAATATTTATAGTTTCTTCTAATATATTCCTATTTGCAACTGAGTATGTAACGGAATTTGATTTTTAAGAAATTATTGGTAGATTAATTAAACAATTATTTAATAAACACATGTCTAAAGTAATAAAAGAAAAAGCTAAAGGTAATTTTCCAATTGTTTAAGTGCTTTGCTGAAAGTGAAATTAATTATCAAAACTTTTGAGGATTTCATTTAAGTTTAAGGATGAGATGATTTTTTTCCATAGAAAATTGTAAAATTAACAGTATTTTATAGAATAAAATTAAATTTGCATAAAATGTTTTCCAACTTATTTGTGGTTAAAGAGGCGAACATTTATGTTGAATTTCAATAGCAATAAATTATAAAGTAATTCCATTCTGTGCTTGTTTGGTTTTTCTTCGTAGTAAGTGGACTGCAGCAAAAATTAGGGGAGAATTATCAGATCCCTTATTTAGAACTATTTATCCTTTATTTTTATCCTTTATTTTTCTCCAAATATTGTTGTTTGATGCTCTATTCTTGTGTCTCAGCAGGAGGTGTATGTGTTGTGGTGGTGGGGAAGGTTACGAGAATGAGACATCCTTAAACCTAGGTTACCAAATATCCGGATTTCGTCCGGACAGTCCGAATTTCTAGGTCACGTCCGGACTATTGTCCGGATTTTTAAAATGTCCAGACTTACGTGAGTGAATGCGGCGAGAGAGAAATTTGGTTGTAATTGAGATTGAGAAAATCTGACGTATTTGAAAAATCTGAGGTCATTCTGCCAATGAAAGAAAATTCATTGTTTACCCATTGTTGATAAGAAAGTGGATGAGTCCCCTTGCCCAAAGCCTCGGTTCAAACCGAAAATTAAAAGCTTTGGTAGTTTTGTTTTAATTCTGTATTTCATGACTATAATTTTGAATTACCAAACATTAATAAATATTGTATAGAATATAAAACAAATAATTTGCATTATGACGTCTTAAATTTTTTTCACTTTCTCAAAATTTGTCCTAGTGCTAAAAAAGAGGGTCGTAGACAGCATTTAGAATTTTATACTATACTTTGACCTCCCTCCAAGACCCGTCAATCCGCCCTCCGGTGTATCCAGATTTCAACTAAAAGAATTATAGTAACCCTACTTATAACAGTTTAAGGAACCGGGGTCCTGGCACTTCTGGAGGCACATTAGATATGACTAAAGTTCCTGCTTCTGACGACCCGGTGATGGGTGGACTCGTTGCATGAAGAGCTGTGATTCTTTGGGGTTCTAATTTTCTGTATGCATTTGTTGATACTTAACTTACAAACACCTATACTAGGATTTGGAATTTCATATATTTAGAGCACAAAGGAAAATCATAAATTTAATGAAAGATGGGATGTATTGAATTCTTCTGTAGGATATAATTAGTCTAATTTAATTTACCATTTTACTAGAAACATATAGGTACGTTGGAGTATAATTAATAAAATGGTAGTGATTTACAACAAGGAAAGTTTTTATTAAAAAAAAGGAGCCGCATTTCTCAAAATGCTTCATATTTTTTCTCAAATGAGCTAATTGTGCATAAGCCAAACGGAGATTTAATATATACATCGTGTTTACCTTTATACATTCTATTCAATTATAATTCCTTGTATTCATAGATAAATATCTGGTTTTAAAGCATACTATGTATGGGTATGACCCATTCTACATTTTCCAAACACTCGGTGTTATTTACAAATCTTGGAAAAAATTATTAAAGAACTCACGCATGTACTATACAGTATCCGGTATCTAATAAATAAATTAAACGTAAAAAGTCAATAGCATTCCAGCTCAGCACGTTCAACAAGTTTCAACTTGAAGTGTTATAAATAATTTTGTATGGAAAGAAAAAACATTCTCTTTAGCAATTCCTTATTAGTTATATCTTCTATATACAGGGTTTTGAGAATCAAATGTCCCTAATTTGGAGAGGTCGCTATACTTAACAGAAATTTAAAATGTATAAGAAAAATGTAAAATTAGAAAATATTACTCACAAAGTTTTTATTAAAAAGTCAGTACACTTCGAAGTGGGCTCTCTTAGTAACCCTGAAGATATCCAACCAGTAATCCAGTTCCAGCAAAATGCTCGAACATCCGTGCCACAGCATCTTGTTGGAAGATGTCAGTGGGTTGGAAATGCTGCATTTGGGTATTGTGTAACTTTGCACCATGTCCAGGTAAATGTTTGCCGTCACAGAAGTCTCAGCAAAGAAAAATGGTCCTATGACTGTGTCATGTAAAAGGGCGCACCACACATTGATTTTTGGACTGTTTCTTTCAATTTCCTGTACTGAATGGAGATTTTCTGAGCCCTAAATTCTGCAGTTGTGCTTATATTCACTTCGTTGCTCACATAAAATGTTGCTTCATCTGAAAAAATGAAGTGGTTTAGAAAATCGTATTCATTTTCGATGCGAGATAACATCTCCACGGCAAATGCAATACGCTGTGGCAGTTTCTGTACAATCTGCATCTTGTACGCATACAGCCTCAGTTTTCATATATACGCGAAAAATAAAAATTGTCTCCAAAATCTAAGAATTCAACGGCCAATTTTGCCTAATATCGCCAACGTATCGCTAATAGATTTTTTTAAATCGACTGTTCAAATTAGGGACATTTGATTCGGACACCCTGTAGTATTATTATAGTTACTCTTAAGCAGAAGTGCTGAAAATTTAAAGATTAAAATTCTATAATAAGCTCAAGTTCATCATAATAATGACATTTTAATAATTTATAATCCAGGTGCTCCAGGCTGCATTATTTCCTTCGTTTGCTCTCTCTCTCATTCGATAAATAAGTAAAGATTCGATAATAACTATATAAGAGCTCTTAATGCTGCACTTTACCAACAGGGCTGAAATCTGGTTTAATTACTTTTCACAATGCATATTTGAAGTGATCTAAAATTTTATACCTCCCCTTCTTATCGTATAACTAAAACAAATTCTTGTTCGTGATTCAAAATATCCAAAAAGATATACTAGACCTGTACTAGACGAGTTTATTAAGTTAATATACATCTTTTGTATGGAAAAACTACAGGAACGTGATTGTACAACATTTTTCTTCTTCGACACAGCCGGTAACAGTATATGGATCATCCTATTGAAGGTTCATTTCGTACGTTTTATAGTTTACTCGAAACGTGGTTTCGTTTCTGAAGAACCGTCAATAAAAGTTTTGCGCTGCTCTTGAACCTTGACATACATCTTGCAGCATTTGGCAATGTAAAACTAATAAAAAATACGCCGCTCGCGTTGAAATGTTTCCGGCAGATCCATTAAAAATATATTGACTGAACAAAAAGTCTATATATCAAAGTTTGGAACACCACCTTCCAGAATCACGAAAACATTTTCCTAGGAGGAACGAAGCTGTTTTCAAAGTAGGGAAGTGCTGTGCAAAGAATGCAAAATGTAAATAAGTGATGCAACCAGACAACCTAACCGGTGCAAAAATGTACCAGAACGCAGAGACCTACATAAATACGTAAGAAGAGTAGGCCCAATTCCCTTCAGATAGATGAAATCTAGTCTAACATGCTTCAAACTGACAGTACAGAATCTGCGAGAAGTAAAACGTAATATTACTACAAATAAAATGAAAAGTGATCCAGCTGTGTGAAAAGTCTTATTCAAGTTTATGTTCTTATATGTCGATTTTTCAAACTTTTATTTAGTCTGACTCGTTTCATGCTATTATAGATGGAATTTTGTAATCGAATTTTTACTCACTTCCTGGTTTTCTAGTTTTTAAATTTTATACACTTATGTATTCTCGATGACAATGCTTTATTTTAATATTTTCATAACCTAATTTTCAGTTAATCAATTGATTCAATTAAATTTTAATTCTATACATGTGGCAAAACCTGGTTTGAGAAAAACTGACCTCAAGTTTCCATTGTATTAATGATATTGAATTATAAAATAAAGAATAAAAAGTAGAAAATAATTAAAATAAAAAAAATCTACATTTTAGTTTACTAATAAAATTGTGTTTTTTAAAACTTTTTTATTAAATTGATTAATAATGCTCTTCGAGTTTATAAAATAGTTTTTATGTATTCTGAATAATTGGTCTGAGTTCTCTTTAACCTATACACCCAACAGTCAAAATGTCTGGTTTAACCTGATTTATTTCTAAGAATGCTCTATTTAACAATCAATGAAATGCTTCTTAAAATATAATGAGCTTTAACCATGTTGGGTAATTTTAATTTCTGTATTTTGAATGGTCAGTAAATCTGGTCAAGGGTCAATAAAACCCAGTATTTAAAAACTTAGAATTTTCAGAATTTTATTAACAGATTTGAAAACAGGATAAATGGAAATCCATTAGACTGGTGAAAGTAAAATAATTTAGGAAACACCATTTTCTTAAAGAAAAATAAAATTAGAAATTACACTTTTTAAAGTTACGTTTTTTTACATTATGCTTGGTTATGTAAATTATTTATATCTATTTACGTTGCTGTCTATGTATATTAAAATAATGCCATAATCCACATCAGTAAAGGTAATTATAAATTAGAATCCACCACCCTGCCAGGCATCCGTGTCCTGAATGGTCGTGTCTCCGCTATAAAAACACAGGCACCGTGGTCAGTTACAAAATGGTCATCGCTAGTCTATGCACCAACCCCTCCAGTATGAGGCGCGTCCCGGTATCGGAAATAAGGACAACACCCAGAGGAAACGAGAACCTGCTTATTTGTCTGGTAACTTCTGATCCAATTACTCGTGTTGTCACCCCTTAGGGAAACATCAATAAAGATAAAACAAATTACATGAAAATAGGTCCATTTTAATATGAAAGACTTTTAGTAACTGAACGTGAGAAACATTTAATTATGCACGGCTTACAAAAAATATCAAATAAACTTTAATATTGCTCTATATTTCGAATGCTATATTCATTATTTCAGTGTATGAAATAACATTTTTAGCTCAATTAAAATTAACTTGACTTAAATTTTTTTAATAAAGGAATTTAATTAAAAAAATTCCAAGTACTCTCAGTTGAATTTTTAAAATATCACATATTTATAGATATAAAACAGACTCTCGTTGTAAATATCCTAGATGTTACTGTTTCGCACTATTTACTGCAAAGAAATAGCATGAAACCGTTGCACTTTGCTTGAAAAGTTTTCTAATTTAAGGTTATTCATTCCAAAATCTAATCCAATTTTGTTACGAATTTCACACAATGCATCTATATTACTTGAAACATAAATAACCATGTGCACTTTTTTATACAATATTACACTGGCCTCCAAAAGCTGAGGTACAACCGGTTTTTGGGTCTAATTTGCAAATGAATGAATGCATAAACAAAAACATTTAGAGGAAATGTACACTAAACAGTTATTTATTGAATGCGACATAGAAATTTACATAAGTTAAACGCAAAAATGATTTACAACAAAAAAAGCACTCTTGATGGAAAAGTCCATTCTGGGAGAAAAAAGTACATCACAGTTTTATGTGGTAAAATGTCATAGAAACATTACAAAAATGGATTCTAATAAGGAATGTGTCCACCCCTAACTTGAATGCATTGGCAGAATCGACTTTCCATGCTGTCAATTAAGTTGTCGGACACCGAAAAGGGAAGCGAAGACCAGGCACGGAGTAAGTCTTGCTCCAGTTCATCTAACGACCTTGGAGGAGGACTTAAAGCAGCAACTTGTCTGACAAGATAGTCCCAAAGATGTTCTACCGGATTCAGGTCTGGAGATTGAGCTGGCCATTCCATTCGCTCCAAACCGTGACACTCAAGATAGTCCTCAACAACCACAGCTCTGTGAGGTCGGGCATTATCATCCATTAGAATGAAATCATTACCAATAACACCGGCATATGGGCGGACATATGGATCAAGGATCTCATCCCGATATCTCACACCAGTCAGAGTTCCTCCATGGAACACAAGCAGGTCAGTGTGACCACCGAGAGAGATCCCTGCCCAAACCATGATTCCACCACCTCTGTAACTGTGTCTTTCAGGAGTGTTGGATTGATGGTATCTGGTACGTTGTTCCCTCTAGATCAGCAGACGCCCTGAATCGCTTTCCAGTGTGAATCTGGACTCGTCTGTGAAGGGTACAGAAACCCATTGCTGTCTGGTCCAGGAAACGTGTTCTCTTGCCCAACATAAGCGGGCCCTTTTCTGTCGTCCGTTGAGGGGGACACACACAACTGGTCGCCTTGCATAGAGACCTGCATTGTGAAGGCGTCTTCGCACCGTAGTAGCGGAGATTCTTCTCCCTGATGCTACAAAGTGGTCTACAACGAGCTGGGGCACAATAGTGCTTCTTCTCCTTCAGGCCGACAGAGCTAGAAAACGATCTTCTGCAGGTGTTGTAGCTCGTGGTCGGCCTGAAACATGTCTTTGGACACAGAATCTTCGGATTGATATTGATCTCAGAGTCGTTGGACCACACTGCGAGACACATTGAGACGACTAGCAGCATCAACCTGTGACAACCCCATTGCCATCCATTCGACCGCCCGCCACCTTAACGAATCGGGCAAACGACTTCTCCTAGACATTGCTAGACTCTACTGGCTATTGTCAACGAAACTGCCAACAACAGTTGAAAATCAACAATACTTACGCACGAAATTACGAAAACTTGATATTTGCATATTTTTCTCTCACTCATATATTCTTGTTCTTTTCTATAAAATAAAAGTGCATAAGTTTGCGTTTTTGCATAAGTTTGTTTAAAGTTCGTTATTATCATTCATATAAACTATGAATTTTATTTTTCCTGCCATTTTTTATGGTGAGCTTTGATAAACATGTTGGATCTTAACTTTTGAAGGCTAGTGTATATAACAACGATAGAACGAAAGGAGAAATGTACTTGAGTTGAACTTTAAAATACTTTACACAGTTATCATTGGTAAAAAACGGTCATGTTATAAAACATTGTATGAAAGTCGTCTATTATAAATATGTACCTAAGTCATGATCTCGTTTCTTGATTTTTTGAGGTATTCGAATGTCTTAAAGATATAAAATATTTTTATTCGTTCATTCTTATGCTTTAAAGCTTATCTAAAAGGTCTTTTAAGAAAATGATAACTTTCCATAGCACAGATACAAAATGCAAGATTTTGTGAATGTACACGAATGAAATATATTACTACATTACTTTACAATATTTTACTCAATGATCATCAACGACAAGTAGTCAAATTCAAATAACGTATAGAAAGAAAGTCATCCAACACAATACGAACCTAAACCATAATATTGATACTTTCTTATGTCTAAAAGATGTAAAAACTTTTAATCATCTATACTGATTCTGTAAAGCTGATTAAGGCGTTCTTTCAACTACCAAGATCATACATTTCCACAATACAATTTGAAACGCAAGATTTTGTAGACGAAACTGAGACAGAAGTTTATTTCCAATCTGTAAAGAATCCGGAAAATATATGGACCTTTCGCGGATTCCCCGGAAAAGGAACAAGTATCATAAAACAACGAAAAAATGTGCTTGGTCCCTGGAACATATTATTTCAGGCGTGACTTACGATCCACCATCAAGTGTTAAATGGTATGTTAGGATATAGGGAATATAGGCGAAGATTTCGCAAAAGAATGGGAAAAGTCACACCTCGAAGGAAGGCTTTGGAGTCTGGAAATTTTCTTCTAGATTCTAGATAAATGGGGAAAAAGGGTAGAAAAAAAGAGAGACGTATTAGACAAAGTTGAAAGGGATAGGTAACAAATTCATTTGAAACCATTCAACCGAAAAATTACTTTAAATGCAGTCTGAGATTCGTGAATGGCTGGAAATTTTTTTAGGGACAAATACTCTTTCTTTACAGGATTAGAAATTTATAGAGATTTTTATAGCCTAATAAAGGTGAGATGTTGAAGTGTTTTATTTTTATCAAAGCTTGGGCAGTCTCCTGTATAGGTCTCATGATGAAGCCATTCATCCCAATAAAGCTACATTTATGATCTCGATAAAGCTATTAGTTGCACTTTCTGAGATTTTATTTTATGTCTCTATTAAAATGCCTTTTAAAAATGCTCGTGTATTTAAATAGTCGTTGTATATGCCGTAATTAGAAATTTCATCTTTTATTTTTTGTTTTTTCCGTTATTAAACATGATTTTTTCATAAATAACTTAAATTAAGAAAGAAAAGAATTAACAAATGATTAATCTGGACAAAAGCATACAATTATATTCAAAGATTTGGCAAATTCAGTACCATGAAAATTAAATGGCGGTGAAATGAGTTCTAATCAGCTAACAGAAGGTCGTAGGTTCAGTAATATTATGCGCTTAAGTAGCCCTACTAAAAGAAAAAAAATATTGCTCCCTTTGGTGAAACCTTTTATATTGTGCCTGTGCTAGTCAGGGATGGACTCTTTTGTCTTCCAAGTGCAACACGAATGTTGACCACTCTCCCCAAAAACATATTGCGAAAAATTCCCTTTTTCTTACTGCTAACGACAATGAATATCTACTTACTTCATAATCTTTTACAAATGATCGCGATTTCGGTCTCTTGTTGTGCCGAAGATTGTAGAAGGCAAAAAGGTGAGAAGTTAGAAGATACCAAATTCGAGAAAATAGCGAAGTTTTCTGTAGAAGCAGAGTCGCCAATAACCTCGTCCCCAGGCATAAAATTCGTAGCATTGCCAAGTTCATATGCGAAAACAGAGATCTTTTCCGGCCTCCCTAGCCTTCAACTTTCCAGCGAGCTGAACCAACCAGCTCCAAATTACCGGACATTCCCCATCTTCAAAAAAGAAAGGTAAAACAACTTCTAAAGAAAATAAGACTATTACGAACTAATAGTGTAAAAGTGAAAATGCCTATGCTGTACATAGTGTAAATATTTATTTCTTTTTCTCTTAAATAAAATTCCCGTGTCTTGCCCATCAAACCATTCAGTGACCTGTCTGGTCACGGGTACAGGGATAAGAGACGGCGTTCTGTTCTGTAGAAGCAGAAACAGCTTCAACAATTTGAAATATATGTGGTTCGATTAAGCTGGTTTAAACATTCGTCCTTCAAATTTAACCACTTTATATGAAGAAATGATTTAGTAAATGCAAATGAATTTTATGGGAAGAGGTACCTTGATGGGAAGTTATCAGATAAATGCTCAGATGACTGAATTGAAACAGTTTCACGTTTCATAATTTAGTCTGAAAAGGTGTGCAACAGGCTACCACTGACAAACACACGGGAAAGTTATTTAAACGAAGAACCGAAATTAGTTAGTCTTTGGAGATGTTGAAAGTTATGCGTGAAATAAAATGAAACTAACCTTAGGATCTGCACAAAAAGTATCACTTTCACACAAGGTTACTTACGCTTTATACGTTTTTATAGAACTTGACAACTTTCATGATTGTAAAAATGGAATTTTATTATGTAATTTTCACCCACTTCTTGATGTGCTAGAATTCTGATATTCTTTACGAATATGTGTTCCTATGTAATTTTAATATTTTAAGAACTTAATTATCAATTAATCTTTTCACTTCCAATTAATTTCAACTCAACATGAGCGGTGCCATTTGGTGATGAACTTGAGAAATAGTGAGTACAATAATCCATCATAATTATAATTTTTTAAAAAACAAATTTTTATTTCTTTACTGAAAAGTATCTTTTTTCCTCAAAAATCTGGATTTCAAAGCAAAAAGGGTAAAAATATGAAACAACGAAGGCAATACGATAAGGAAATTAAGGCCCAATAAATACCACAAGAAAAGAAATTCTTTAACATTCATTGAAGATTAATAAATATATAATGAATGTGATTAAAATTCCAAGTCACTTCGAGTATTTATATCAGCATTCGTACTTCTAAAATGTTCGCTTTGATGGTCATATTTTTAATAAATAAACAAATTAATTTCGACATTTTAGTATACTAAATAAAACATTTTTTAATTTTTAATTTTACAATTGTATTGTCAGTTCATTTCTAATTTTGCGCATTATCTAACCAGTATTTAAGAACATCCAAGCCCTACTATCCTTTAGACAACCGCCGAAGTTCAGATTTCTTTTCAGCTCCACAGATTCGTAAGCAGTCCATCCATTTTTACGAATGCCTTGCTACATTATATAAAATTGGCAGCAATTTTTAAAGATCACATTACGTTTCTTATTAAATAGTTCACATATTTTGGTGCAGTTTTATTTGGTTCCAAGCCTTAATTATCTCCAAAAAATTTAAAATATTTATAAACATCTTAACGTTAAAGCAATCTTGCATCCTTTAATCATCAATCATAATTCACAAAAAGCACTTTTTTGCTCCGCTAAGTGATTTAAGGTATCATTATTGAAACAACATTGGAAGTATAAAGAAGTAATGAAAAATAGCAACAATAAAATTTGGGATGGGAAAATGACAGCTTAATTTATTTAGATATATTTTGAAAAATGAAATTTAATAATGGTTTCTTAAGGTTGAACATTCCCTAAAATTTTTTTTCGGTGGATAATTTCTTAAGTAAATATAAATTACATGATATCCTGAGGCATTGTATTCAAGCATCCTTCATGAACACAGGATTCTTGTTTAATAGCTTAAAGTAGAATAGAATGATTAAATAATATATTAATTTTAAAGTAACCGAAGCAGCTCTTCTCAAGTCCTCATTTGTTAATAATTTATTTATATCCTGTGTAAAAACAGGTTTTAAAGGATTATGAAGAACATGAATTTTCATTAAGAAGAGCTTTCTTGAGGTTGTTTTATATTTTAAACAGTTTATTTTTACGTCAAAACTTTTTCGAGCACACGTTACTAGTAATTTTTTTTCGTATAAAATTATAGAAAAGGAGAATAGTTATGTAAATAGTGGTTAAAATTGAAAGGAGGTTTTCAGCACGTTCTTTTGCTGTATTAATAGTATACAAACGAAATATTTCTGTTTTTCTTTAGTTGTAGAAGAAAATGTAGATCAAATTTTAATTAAATAAATTCTCGATTTTCATAGAGTTTTCAAATTTTAAATGAATTTACGTGAAAGGGTATTCTGGCGATTTTTGAAATGGATGGAAAATCATTAATTTATGGTTATTATGCAGTTTCAAAATTTGTTTTAGGTAATATAAGTTAGAAAAAGTGAAGTCTGATAATAATGCTTTCTATGTATGTCATCTGTTCAGATTCCTATTGAAATTTTCTCCGCATAATCTATTTTTTGATTCCATTAAGATTACTTTCTCCTTCATATTGATCTTCTTTTAGTGCTTGAAAATTGATATCAAATTCTCTCTTACATCAATTTGCTTTATGCGCATTCTTCATGTGCATTAAGACTTTCAGTGCTTAATGCACATGAAAGTCTCCCTCTCAAATCACTTTTTGTATTTTTCTTTATTTACTGAGAATTGTGATTATGAAGCGTAGAAGAAATACTATGAAACAAAATTTCGAAATAGTATCACATCATTTGTAATTTTACTTGAACTCCGAGTCTATAATTTGATAAAGCGAAATACTTAATGAAATAGAAATTTTTAACTCCAAATTATGTATATAAAATCTCTGAGTCTACTACAACTGTTTCCTCCAGATTTGAATACATGTGCGTCAATACATTATCTATAACAATCCGAGATCAATATTAAAAAATTTTAAGTGACCACATCTGACGATACAACTTTATTAAGAATCTTTTATTCTCATTGTACCATTTCGAAGCTTCATAAACAAACATTTTACAAAATATGAAAAAAGTAATCAGAGCTAACGAGTTAATGTGTTTAAAGCTTGAAAGATAATATATGCTCAAAGCAAACCCCACCTTGCCTAAGCATCCTGGAAAAAAGATTGACTGACCGGCCGCCGCGACAACTAACACGGGCACTGTGGCGGAAAGTATTTATAGCTCCCATTACGAGCAACTCATGTGACGACCTCTCTCTTTCCATTACAATGGTACGACCCGTCATCGGAGATGGGACTTAAGAGTCACGCCACCATTATTGTTCCCACCAGGGAAGCGAAACCCCACTTACTTATTCGGCGGCTTCTCATATCCATATTTGAAGTACCCTCCGGTGGGATGAAAGATGATATATAGGGTGTTTAGATACTCTGTCAGCGAACTCATGTGGTTGTTAGTGGATGTCAAGAGGAACAAAATTGTGTAGGAACATGATGCTACAAACGTCGTTTAGGTGGTGAAAATCACAAATATATACATATAGTTTCTGAATCGAGAGCGAGGGGAATGCT